>JABUQX010119203.1:0-25000 GCA_015478945.1 Trachelipus rathkii | reverse complement strand
GTAATACTAATAACATATAATAATATAATAATAATAATATATATATTTCCTTTCTTTCTTATATTATCTATATATATAATAATAGCCATATGCTCAACAATAATATCTTAATAACAACAATAATAATAATAATAATATATAATAATAATAATAGTAATATAATAATAATAATAATATATAATATGTATATATATATATATATATATATACATATATAATAATATATATATGTATGTAATATATAATAATAATAATGTAATAATATATATCTTATATATATATATACATATATATATATATACCATATATACATATATTTCTATACTATATATACTATATATATATATACTATATATATATATTGTTCATACCAAGAAATATAAACAAACACACACACACATACCAAAGAAAAGAAAATACTTACATGTAAACTACGCACACACAAAAAAAAAATTCAAAAACTCACTATCAAAAACATGTTTTCAAGAATTTCAAAATTTCAATCAATATCAATGGGATGAAATAGTCTTTTCAGCTTTTAAAAATCATAAATATCTTGATCATTCCCATTATTATTATTATTATTATTATTATTATTATTATTATTATTATTATTATTATTATTATTATTATTATTATTATTATTATTATTATTATTATTATTATTTAGATTATTGTGTGTGTGTGTGTGTGTGTATTGTATTATTATTAATTATTGTTATTGTTGTGTGTTATTGATGTTATTAATTATTGTTATTGTGTAACTTTAAGCAGTTATCACTATTATTACTTGTCATATTATTATTATTATTATTGATAAATATTATTATTATTGTGTGTGTGTGTGTGTGTGTGATAATTAATTTACCAAATGTCTCACTATCGTGTGTGTGTGTGTGTGTGTATCTGCGTGTGAGTGTATTATTATTATTTAGAGTAGTGACCTCATAAATAATTTATTATTATTATTATTATTATTATTATTATTATTATTATTATTATTATTATTATTATTATTATTATTATTATTATTATTATTATTATTATTATTATTATTATTATTATTATTATTATTATTATTATTATTATTATTATTATTATTATTATTATTATTATTATTTATTATTATTTATTATTATTATTATTATTATTATTATTATTATTTTATTATTATTATTATTATTATTATTATTATTTTTAAATAATAATTGACATCGCTTCCAAATAAATTATTTGGTGGAAAAAAGTATCTGACTACCATGTATAAACTTAATTTCTACAACGTTCGTTAAAATGCAAATTATAACAACCAATCCAGAAAACAAATACACCCGTTTCCTGTTTCCAGTAAATATCTTTTTTTTATAGTCTAATTTACTTATTTCTTCTTTTCACACATCTGATCGACCTTTTCAGCAAATCCATCTTTTACACCAGTGGTGGGGAACCTTTTTAAAATGGCGTGCAATTTTTAGAAAGATTTTTCATGTGACGGGCAATATATATATATATATATATATATATATATATATATATATATATATATATATATATATATTTTTTTTCTCTACATAAATATATATATATATATATATATATATATATATATATATATATATATATATATATATATATATATATATATATATATATATATATATATATATATATATATATATATATATATATAATGTTTTTCTCTTCCGAAAAAAAAAAAACAAAAAAAAAAATGTAAAATAATTAATTCTGAAATAAAAAAAAAATAATAATTATATGTCAAACAGGTCGCGGGCATAAAAATATTAAGCCGCGGGCATAATTTTGCCCGCGGGCATGAGGTTCCCCACCCCTGTTTTACACCATCGTTCACAACCTTTAATAAACTTCCCTTCTTTTTCTCTTCTCTATTGTCTTCGCCTTCTGATTGTCTATTACCTCTTCTCTTCTCTTCTCTTCTCTTCTCTTCTCTTCTCTTCTCTTCTCTTCTCTTCTCTTCTCTTCTCTTCTCTTCTCTTCTCTTCTCTTCTCTTCTCTTCTCTTCTCTTCTCTTCTCTTCTCTTCTCTTCTCTTCTCTTCTCTTCTCTTTTCTTTTCTTTTTCTTTTCTTCTCTTTTCTTCTCTTTTCTTCTCTTCTCTTCTCTTCTCTTCTCTTCTCTCTTCTCTTCTCTTCTCTTTTCTCTTCTCTTTCTTCTCTTCTTCTCTTCTCTTCTCTTCTCTTCTCTTCTCTTTTTCTCTTCTCTTCTCTTTTCTTTTTCTTTTTCTTTTCTTTTCTTCTCTTCTCTTCTCTTCTCTCTTCTCTCTCTCTCTCTCTCTCTCTCTCTCTCTCTCTCTCTCTCTCTCTCTCTCTCCCTTCTCTCTCTTTTTATCTCTCTCTCTCTCTCTCTCTCTCTCTCTCTCTCTTCCCCTTTCGATTTCTCCCTCTCTTGTTATTTCAGTTATCTCTCTCTCTCTCTCTCTCTCTCTCTCTCTCTCTCTCTCTCTCTCTCTCTCTCTCTCTCTCTCTCTCTCTCTCTCTCTCTCTCTCTCTCTCCTCATTTCGATTTCTCTTTCTCTCTCTCTCCTCATTTCTCTCTCTCTCTCTCTCTCTCTCTCTCTCTCTCTCTCTCTCTCTCTCTCTCTCTCTCCCTCTCTCTCTCTCTCTCTCTCTCTCTCTCTCTCTCTCTCTCTCTCTCTCTCTCTCTCTCTCTCTCTCTCTCTCATTCCTCATATCCTTTACGTTCCGTAAACTTTCTCTGTGTAAATGTCTTGCCTTTCAAAACATTTATAAATATCTAGCTACTTTCCTGTGCATAAAATTACTTTCAATAAAACACTTGACATATTGAGTGACAGTGGCACATATTCTAGTTGATATATTCTGATATTGCTTTGCATTTACTTAGATGTATCTCTTTTTCTAATTTTCTATATTTTACCCTACTTTAAATATATTCTTCCATTTGCATAATATTATTACTACTATAATCACTACAGAAGGACAACTCTACACTGGAGGGTTATCTCATTTAGTTCTTTCTTTTCTAGCTCTATAAGAATTAGGTCCTCTACCCAAATACTTATCCTCCTTTGTGTCAATAGTTCATCCTCCTGATAGTTTTGACTCTTTTGACTCCTCCTACCTCAATTTCAATGGGCGAAATTAAGAATTTTGGTAACAACTTGAACAATGAAGTAAATTCTCTTCTCTTACCAAATGAGCAAGATGATTTGTATAAAGGCCGTGAATGCCTAAAATTTATGTTTCAACATATAGGGCTTTCCAATCTGCCATGATGACATATCGAACATCCTTTTATCCCTAAGTGTTAATATTTCTTGTATTGTCCCACCAACATCTTTTAAAAGATTGTAAAAGGCTTGTATGTGCTCTCAAGGTTATGATATGTTCAATGTTTGTGTAACAAAGAAAATTTAGGGTTGTTCCAGTATTTACTAAAAGAAGCTGAAAGCAAAAGTAACTTTCTTAGTCATTAACTCTACATTGAGGCTCTTGGCATAACATTTGATAGGGATCTAAAATAATAAACTTGTTAGGAGTATGCAGACCACCATAAGGGAGTAGGATGAACTTTATACAAAAGCTTGATGGTTTATGCTCTACACTAAAAAATGGTATCTCTGTAATAGCTGGTTACTTTAAAATCGACATGTCTGGTAATAATACTAACTCTTGTGGAAAAAAATTGCTAATTGAAACAGTGACGTCAAACGGTTACCTAATCTACATTACAGGAATTACACGGTCAAATAGAGATAATAACTTTACTATCATTGACCAAATGTGGTCAAACAATCGTGGCATAACAAAATCCTTTACATCATATACTGATCTTTCGGACCTTTACCCTTGCATCCTAACATTTGAACTTTCGACAGATCCCCTAATGCAAAAGAAAGTAGAATATAGGCAGAAATCATAAAAACATAGGCAAACATTTCTACTCCAAATGAGAAATACAGATTTTTCCTTTTTCCACAACGATAATCTTTGGATGAACAGTACAAAAACTTTGGTTCCATTCTATATGATAAATATAATAAAAACTTTCCCATAAAATAGAAAATAATCTCAGAAAAGAGGACAATGAATAAGTGATTGACAGAATCAGTTACTAATCTCAAATAGACAAATGCACAAGTTATATAATAGTGCTAAGATGGGTACTATACTGATGCATGTTTACACAGAAAACTCTTCAACACTTTAAAAACTAATAAGGAAAACCAAAGCTACTTTTATTGCTGATAAATTTGTCTTGACTCAATCCGATCCACGTTCGCAATGGGGAATAATAAACGACATTTTAAACTTTCACTAAAAAAAAATGAAGAGTTAAAATAGATGGTGAAATAGTTATAAACAAGCACCACATAGTTAATGAATTGAATTCCTACTTTACCACTGTTGGGGCAGCATTAACAGCCGAGGTTCCAGAAACAGAAAAGTTCTTTACTGATTATTTAAGACCACAAGAAGGGCTGAACTTTTTATTCCAAAGAATATCAACATCTGACAATGAGTGTGTTATAAATGTTCTCATGGATAAAAAGCTTTGACATTCAGAGTGTCATAATCTGGATATACAAATACAGTAAAAAATAAATCTCACCAATATTAGCAGCACTCTATAACAACTCAATTGAACTAAATCATTATCCAACTGAATTAAAAAATTGCAAAATTTACCCCTGTTCCCAAGTGAACTGACACCTCTTTCCTGAAAAACTTCCGTCCAACCTCAATCCTGCAATCAACCGATGAAAAACAGCTCACACAAAACTTACTAATTACTTGCATGAAAATGGGCTTCTCCCACAAAATTAGTTTGGCTTCACCAAAAAACGCAACACAGAAGATGCTCTTATCTTCCTAACTGAAAAGTTATAAAAAGGACTAAACAAAAAACAAACAAGTCTACCTTTATAGTAGATTTCTCGAAAGAATTCGATTTAGTTCTACACAACCTACTCTTATGTAAATTAGAGAGACTTGGTATCACTAATGGTTAACTACAATGGTTTAAGTCATACTTATCTGACCGAACATAATACGTTCGTTTAAGAGACACAGCATTCTCACATTTCTTAATTTCCCACTGTTGCCCCTCGAAGGCCTCTTTTGGAGCCGATATTCTTTAATATATATACAAACGACTTTCAAAGTTGTCACATTTCAATGCACTCTCAATATGCAGACGACAATGCAATCTTAATATCAGACCGTAATATAGACACACTTAACTGGAGATAATTGTTGTTTTTTTTTTTTTTTTGGTTTTTTGATTTTTTTTTTGTGTTTTTATTTTTTTTTTGTGTGTGTTTTGGGGGGGGGGGGGGGGGGGGTGTCTCGACTCAGTTAACTGTCGTCTGCGGTAAGCGCGCGCGCTTCCGGTGAGTGTGAGAGGGGGGGGGGGGGTGTGTGATGGGAGCTGAGTTGCTGAGTGATGTGAGAGAGATAAGACTGAGTGGTGTGTGTGGAGGATGTCTGCTTTAGATAGAGAGAAGAAGAGAGCGGAGGAGGTGGTGGGCGTAGTGGAATGAGACTCGGAAGAGTGCGGAGGAGAGAGAAGCCGGCGTGTGGAGTGAGAGTGTGAGAGAGAGAGAGGAGTGTAGGTTAGGTGCGCGGAGTGCGCGTGGGCTTGCTCTCTGAGAGGGAGTGTGTGGGGTGAGTGTGTGTGTGTGTAGGCTCGGCGTGTGATGAGAGAGAGTGCGTGTGCGGTGCGCCCAGAGAGGAGAGGTGTGGGTGGCGTGATGCGGAGGTGTGTGGTGGGGGGTATAGAGGAGTGAGTGTGTGCTCGCAGGAGGGTGATGTGGTGAAGTAGAAGAGGCGTGTGTGGTGGTGTGGTGTGGTGTGGTCGGTGTGCTACGTGTAGTGTGTGGTGTAGTGGTGTGGTGAGTGGTGTGGCAGGAGTGGATGGATTGGTGAGTATGTCCTCGAGATGATGGTGGTGTGTGTGTGTGTGTGGTGGGGGGGTGATGGTGGTGGTGTGGTGTGCTGGTGTGGAGTGAGGGTGTGATGAGGTGTGATGTAGGTGTCCGGAGTTAAGAGTGAGAGTGGTGGTGTGTGGTGTGTGAGGTGTGTGAGATAGTGGTGTGTGTGTGTGATTGGTGTGTTTGATTATGTTGTGATTATGTATTGATTATTAGGTATTAGTTGTATTATTGATTTTGGAGGTTCAATGTGGATGTGTTATATTATTATTATTTATTAATTATTATTATTATTATTATTTTATTATGATTATATTATTATTATATTATTATTATTAAAAATTTTTATTATTATTATTATTATTATAATATTGATTATTATTGTTGTGTGTGTGGATTATTTTATTATAGTGTTGAGGTATTGAGGTGTATTAGTGGATTGTGTGGATCGATGTATCTTATCGCGGTGAGTGGCGAGGGTATGCGGATTATTATGTGTGTGTGTGATGGGAGTGGTAGTGTGATTAGTTGAGTGGTAGTTGATTAGTTGATTGATTGGATGGGAGTGTGTTGATGATTGATGGGTATGTGGATTATGGTGATGGTATTTATTAGTATGTATTGTGGATTGTGATTATTATTATTATTATTATTATATTAATTATTATTATCTATTATTATATTATTATTATTATTATAATTTGTATATTATTATTATTTATTTTATTATGCGATTGTTTTTATTATTTATTATTTTATCATTATTTTTTATTATGTATTTTTGATTATGATTTTTATTATTATATTTTTATTATTATTTTTATTATTATTATTATTATATTATTATTATTATTATTATTATTATTATTTTATTACTTATTATTATTAGTATTATTATATTATTATTATTAATATTATTCTTATTTATTTATGTTATTATTATTATTATTATTATTTATTTATTTTGATTATTATTATATTATATTATTAGTATCTAATTATTATTATTATTTTATTATGGTATTTGATTTTATTATTATTTTTTATTTATTATTATTATGTAGTGTTATCTATTATTATTATCTATTATTATTATTATCATTATTATTATTATTATTATATTATTATTATTATTATTATTATTATATATTATTTTTTATTATTATTATTATTATTATTATTATTATTTATTATTATATATTATTATTATTATTACCATTATCGTCGTATAACAACATCATCAAACCTCTAAACGGATTGTTTTACTCTTCAGATCATTAAAATTCCAAAGTGAGAGAGGGAAATTCGATCTGAGCGAAAGTCATTAAACAGAATTTGTAATTCGTGTCGATGATCAACGAAATTTGATTATGGAGACAAGAATAGATGAAAAGCTTAATTCGGATTTGCACAGAGCTGAAAGTAATCTGAAATTGAATTCTAAATTGTAAGTTTGTCAGATTTCTAAAAGGTTTATATTGCTGTCCATTAATATATGGGTTAAAAATTTTCTATTATTAATATATATTATACTATGATTATAATTATAAATATATATAATATATATTATATATATATATATATATATATATATTAAATATATATATATATCATATATTATAGTTTATATATATATTTATATATATATATATATATTCCATTTATACCTGTTATTTATAAATAACTATTATATATATATAATATTTATATATATTATATATATATACTATATAGTATATATATATATATATATATTAATATATATATATATAATATATATATAATATTATATATATATATAATATATTTATATATTATATATATATATATCAAGTATATATTATATATATATATATATAATATATATATATATATATATATATATATATAATATATATATATATATATATATATATATATATAATATATATATATATCTATATAGTTATATATAGTTATATTATATATATTAAATATATTATATATAATATATATAATATATATATTATATATATAAATATATATATATATTATTTATATATATATAGTATATATATATTTTATATTAGTATATATATATATATATATATTATATATACCAGGGCAGCTCTAGATCGGTTGCAAGTTGTGCAACCCACCACTATAATGCAATAACTGATGGTACAACTGTTATTATTATTTTTAATTCCTTATTTTTTTAATATGGATTAAATATTCAATAAATTAAAATTGCAATCTTATATAATAACCACCCAATGAAGCACAATTTAATGTAAAAAACAATACAATTTTGATTAGTTATTCAAAACTAATAATTAAGTTTACAAAAATTTTGCAACGCTTGATCAACACATTACTGGAGAAAGAAGTGTATATGCACAAATTGAGTGCTAGCCCTTTATAAGTACGAATTTGTTTGCTGGCCAAATGCAAACTTTATATTTGTTCTTAGCATACGAAACGAAGGAAAAGATTTTGTACTTTTTTTTATTTTGACATTTTTATAGTATGCTCAGTGAGACTCAAGTGGTAAGTAATAGCGTTAGAATTATTTGTGGTTGCTTTAATTAACATTAATATTGTTGTAAAATGTTATAAAATATTGATATTGTGGTTAAATTTGAACAGATGCCCAAAAATTAGAGGATTTAAAATATTTCAACTACTTCGAAACATTAATTATAATGAAAAAAAAATGAAATTGAGAAATAGGCATTGATTTGAATTTTCGTTTACTTATGTGAGAAATACAATAAGGTAAGGCAGGCTTTCAGCAATAGCAATACTCTTAGTATATATTCCACAATAACATATATAGGGAAAACTATAAGGATCACATTTTAAATAATTTTTTGAAAAACACCAATCAATGAAAAAGAAAACCATCAACTCATATTATATTATGAAACTGAAAATATTAGTCAGCAAAAAGAGGAAGAAACCAAATTAAAATTAATTTTAAAAGAACATATTAAAGCAAAAGATGGGAAAAGCTTAATTAAGCATCCTTACTATAACCATTGAGTGAACTAAAGGCTCGTGCTTCTCATTTCGTTGAAGCACTTTTGGATGGCGGCTGAAAGTATTAAGTTGTGTACGATTTCAATGCTCTGAAAGTGGAATTGTAACGCCTCTATATCGTGATTACACAACAATCCTCAGCATGAGAATCTCGCACATAGCCATAGCCAGAGTAGTATTTCAACATTTAAAGATGAACATCACAAAAATCCGAAAACAAATAAAAGAAAACTTTTTCCATCATAAAGAAAGAATGATGTTTATGAATTTCGGCTCGGAAATCATTTGCTCTTAAGTAAACATTTAAACCAGTAGAAAATATTTAAAGTATAATGAAATGTCCAATTTTTCAATATTTTAAATAATATAAAAAAGAATGTAAGTTAACTTTTCAAACTTTTAAAATTATTAATTTTTATTTATTTATTTTGTTTTAGTTTTTAAACGATATTGTCATAATTATCAAAATTGTTTAAAGATAAAATATTCCTCGGAAATGTACGACGTATACGGACGAAAGATTGGTTACTAATTAAAGCAATAGTTTTTTTTTATTTCCATAGGAATGAAATTAATTAAAGGAAAATTTCTTCGGTTAGAAAGAAGATACTTTCAGGAGGCATTGAAAAAGCATTCAAAATCATTACATCAAAATAAATGCTGATATTGAGTTTTTTAAATAATTTTATTATTATTATTATTCTATATTCATTATTATTTATTATTATTATTTATATTATTATTATTATTATTATTATTATTATTATTATTATTATTATTATTATCATTATTTATTATTATTTTATTATTATTAATTTATTATTATTCTATTATTATTCTTATTCTATTCTTATTATTTTATTTATTGATAATCATTATTATTATTATTTATTATTATTATTTTATTTATTATTATTATTATTATTATTATTATTATTTGATTATTATTTATTGATTATTATTATTATTATTATATATATTATTATTATTATTTATTATTTATTATTATATTATATTATATATTATATTATATTTTTATATATTATTATATTTTCATATATATATATATATAAATATATATTATATATATATATAATATATAATACTATATATATTATATATATATTATATAAATATATTAATTAGTTACTCTATAGTATATATATATTTTACTATATTATTATAACTAGCTCTACTTACTATTATATATACTCCTCACTATATACATATATATATAATATATAGTATATATTCTATCTATATATTACTATATATATTACTATATATATATATATTATATATACTATATATATATAATATTATATAGTAAATATATATATATTATATATATATATTGTAAAATTATTTCCCAATAGTTGAAATCAAGAAACTAACGTTCTATTGATCGTTAAACTCTACCTTCAAAAACAAAATCTTGCTTCATAATTCCGCTCTGCTCAAGCTTTCTGGAAATATTCAACATTTTGTCTTAAAGACTTAACTTTCCTGC
This sequence comes from Trachelipus rathkii, assembly GCA_015478945.1. Taxonomy (NCBI): domain Eukaryota; kingdom Metazoa; phylum Arthropoda; class Malacostraca; order Isopoda; family Trachelipodidae; genus Trachelipus; species Trachelipus rathkii. The sequence goes on along the minus strand of JABUQX010119203.1, from coordinate 14,539 downwards.
TTAATAGTCTGTTTTTATTGGTTTGAATCAGCTTTTGGTTGAGCTTTCTGGAGGCGTTTAAGTGTGCGCCAGAAATGTTGCAAATCAGTCTGTGATCATAGTTCCAATCTAGGATCAATCTATTTCCTAAAATCGATTCCTAAATCTAGGAATCACTAGATTTAAATCTAGATTTATAAGAAATCCATTTTGAGGCTTCACTTCAGAAAAGGGATAGAGAGACCGAGGGGGAATGAGAGGGAGAAACTTGAGGGTTTAGAGGGATTTAGAGTAGGGGTTAGAGAGAGAGGGGGGAAGCGATTCTTTAAAAAGGGTTGGAACATCGAAAAAGTCGTTTGTTTGGGCCTGAGATCTGCTAAGTAAAAAGCTAATGAAAGCTCCTTTAGTAGTTCATATAGGCGCGAAAAATATATTAAGATAGGAGTTTTAATAAAAGAAGTGAAACATGATATAGTATATTATTATTTTGGACTATATTATGATATTATATATATTAATATATTATATTATGTACAAAAATTATATACGTTTTTCTTTCATTGTTTTAACTTATAATAAATGTTAAAGACAAAGGACAGGTAATGAGACGAACATAAGGGGACGTTCTGCACTTTCATTTAAAAAAACCAGTTCCACATCGCTGTTTCAAGGTAATGAGTGAATTATTTTAAATATCAATAATATAATAATAATAATAATAGATAATAGATAATAATAATAATAATAATAATATATAATGATAATACTTGTAAAAAATATTTAAAGCCTGTTTTTACTTCTCAATATTTTATTTGTTTTAAAGATAAAGATGTTTGCTATATCTCATGAAATATATTTGTTAAATTATCTTTGAAATATTTATATATTGTAATTAATTATTATATTGCAATTAATACTTTTATTATTTTTAATAAAATATGAATTGTAATATTGGAAAATTTTTGATGTATTTTTTTTAAATGATTTTTCTGTATTCATGAAATATTTATATTGATATATTTGGAATATTATATTAATTACTAATAACTAATTAAAAAATTAATTTAATAAAATTAATTTACTTACTTATTTAATATTATCTTTATTTAGGGTTTTATAGACTGTTTTGGAAATTTTGAAGATCTTGGATGTAGAATAAAAAATTTCAGGAATTGCGTTCCGCGTTTAGTTCAACCTTCCAGTTGGTGTCAGACGATAAAGAGTCCAGTTTTCACCAGACTGGCACCTTGCCAGGATATCGTGGCTGTAATCTCCTCATTCTTTGCAATGGTCATTGCCGACTTCGCGTTTAGCACCTAGTATTGGCGTTAGTTCGACTACAAAGATAATAGACCGTAAGGAACGGTCGAGGGATTGCGCTTATACGAACCAAAGGATTTTCTGTGTCCACAAGAGCCAATTGTCATAGCAATTCCGTGAGAGGTGATTTCTTTGTCACCAACAGATGACTTCAAATCCAAAAAACCTTTGTCAAGCTGTTAAAGGTGGAAAATCATTTCGACGTTCAGTGAGTACAAAAAATTAAAGTTTCACACAAAAAACCCATTTTCACACTTAAAATTAAATTAAAAGAAATTACACAAAGAGTATATGTTTATATTATCGTCTTAGGACTTTAATATACGTTATGCTTAATTTTGTGGCAATTTCCAAACACAAAAGGTGTTAAAATTTAAAGTAAACACAATTGTTAGTGTTTCTAATTTACAAAACAAATTTTTACAAATTGGTGTCGGATAAAAATCACCAAAATAGCCAACAGAAAAAGGAAAAGGCTACTTTATAAATTTGAAATAAAAGTGTGAAAATAAAAAAAGTTTTAGAGACAATTTTTTAATATATAAAAAATATTAATAAAACTAAATTTTGATTAGAGACATTATTGTCTTCAATTTTCATTGTTTTTTTTTGTTGTTTTTTTTTTTTAAAGGCAAAAAATACTAAAAAATAACATAAAGAATTTATTGGATTGCATATTTCCTCGTATTTGTTCCAAAAGTGGAAGATTTTTTAAGTATACAATAGGAAATATGGTAATCACCCTTTTAATTAATTAATTTAATTAAAATTTAATTAATTTTTTTTATTTTACTAATAAATAGTATAGACCTAGACAATCAGTTTAGTGAAAAAATTATTCGTTAATTATAATTAGTAAAGTAATTAGAGCTAGTCAAAGATTGCTAAAGCTCAAAAACAGTGACAGAATACAATACGACAAGTTAGAAAAATGATAAGTCAAAATAAGTGCGTGCGTGAATTGGTTATATTCATTCAATAAATATGAATCAATAGTAAAGGGGATAAGAGAAAAGGAGTTGAGGGATACTAAAAATCAGGCACTGAATAAGGGGTATTGCCTCCAGAGCAGGGGAAGGGAAATTGGTCGCTGAATGGGAGAAGTGAAGGGAAAGGGATTTTACCTCCAAAGGAGTAAAGTGAGGGATTGATATCTCGGCCCAACTGTCCCCCATTTCTTCGTTCATTCTTACCCCCGTTCATTTCTGAGTTCATTTTTCCCTCTCTCATTTCTTTCTTTTATCGCGCGGTATCATACGCATACATAACAACACACACACACATTGTTTTATATATATATATATATATCGATTTTTGTTTTATTAATATAAATTTAGTTAATTACTTTTCATAATTATTTTGATTAATTATATTTGCGTAGTCCGCGAATATTTTCAGATGTAAAATGCGATTTCGTTTATTTTTAACCTGTTTTTTTTAAAAAATCGTTTTTTTAGAGAGGCTTAAAAGGCCAAAAGTGTTTTTTTTTCTTTTTTTCAGTGAAATTAAAAATAAAAAGTGTTTTTTTTTAAATTATCGAAATTTTGTGATTTAACAAAACGTAATTAATAATTATCAAAGTGAGGTAAAACCTTTTAGACAAGACCCTAGACCTTTCAGAAAAGGTCACTAAGACCAAAGGTCACCAAGAGACACCCGAGGTCACCCGAGGTCAACCGGGGTCACCAGGGGTCACTAGGGGTCATCCAAGGTCAAAAGGTCAAATAAAGGTCAAAAGGTCAAGAAAAGGTCAAAAAAGGTCACGGACCTAAAAATTGCCCTGATTGACCCTAAATACAGAAAATTATTTTATTTTGACCTAAAAACATTAGAAATTGTTTTCTTTGACCTAAAAAATAACAGAATTGTTACATTTAGATCCAAAAATTGAAAATTCATATTTTTGACCTGAAAGATTATTCTACTGCAACAGAAATTTTAGAAACCACAATTTATAACAGAATTGGAAAAATAAATTTGTTGGTCTACAGATAGATTGATTTCAACTCAGAAAACACTTAATAGAAGAACATAGAACAACATAGAACAACTTTGAAGAACTTTGAAGAAGCCTACAAAGATAGAAGTGAATAAAAACTCTGTTGTTCGTCAAAAGAACAAAGAAAATTCACAACTTCCTCCGGTCTTTCCTTTACCTTTAGGACCTTTAATAGCAGACGAAGAAATAGAAGTTCAATTGCTATTAATAGAAGAAACAATGGCACCTGCTCAATCTTATGGTTATTTGAAAGTCAGACCTGAGAATAAAAGAGATTTGAAATTGGAAAAGAAGTGTTTAATAACACCCGCTTTTTCCTTAGGGCCATTATATTTTGCAAACTCGGTATGCCCAGTTAGAAACAATGAAGTTATCTTAAGTTATATTAACTTAAGTGACAAGTCTTTTTATTTAAGAAAAAATAAAAATATAGGAAAATGTCATCCTATTTTAGAACTCATTGAAAAAGAAGATTTTAATAAAACTGCAACTGCTACAGAAAATAAGCAAATAGGTTCTACTTGTATAGTAACCTGCTCAGAAAATTTATCAGATAAGCAGTTGAAAAATGCATACAGAGAGATTGTAACAGAAAATTTAAGTAAAGAAGAAGCAGATGTTTCTATTTTACAAAAACCTGAGCATTTAGAAGAACTTCTGGATTTGTTAATGGAATATAAGGACGTTATTGCTCTAGATGATGATGCAGTTCCTGTATGTCCTATACAGAAGTTTGAAATAGAACTTACCCCAGATGCTCCAAAGATTATTTTTAGAAAACAGTATCGTCTCCCACATCGCTATCTGGAAGACATAGATAATTTTACAGATGCAGCTTTAAAGAAAGGATATATTAAAGCTTGCTATTCGCCACATAGTTCACCTCTACTGGTGGTGGCCAAGAAAAACTCTAACAAACCTCGTGTTTGTATAGATTATAGGCACCTGAACTCCTTCAGTGTCCCAGATGTGTACCCATTGCCCTCAATAGACGAAATATTTTCGTCCCTAGGCGGCAGTACGATTTTCACTAGTTGTGACTTGATCGACGCGTACCATTCCCTCGAAGTCGAGGAGGAAACACAGAAATTAATGGCTTTCCGTACTAGGAAAGGATTATTCTGCCCAACCAGATTATTATTTGGGCACCGCAATGCCCCAAGTACCTATGCTAGAACAATGCAAGTCGCGTTGAATCATTTATTAGGACCTATTGCCCAAGTGTATTTAGATGATGTCTTAATCATGGGTAAAAATAAGGCAGAACATTTTGAAAACTTAAGGAAAGTTTTTACTGCATTTAGAGATAATAAATTAAGAGTTAAATTGACCAAGTGTCATTTTCTACAAACTTCAGTTTTGTACTTAGGATTTAAAATAGGAAGAGACGGAATTTCGCCGGATCCAGCGAAGATAGAATCGATGAAGAGTTTCGTCCCTCCAACAAGTGTTAAGGAAACACAATCCTTATTAGGATTTTTCTCGTATTTTCGTTTTTTAATTAGTGACTTTGCACTAATTGCGAAACCATTATATAACTTAATAAAAAAGAGTGTTAAGTTTGAATGGAAAGAAGAACACCAAAAAGCATTTGAGCTCTTAAAAGAGAAATTGGTTGTTCAACCTCAGTTAACTTTCCCAGACTATTCCAAGCCATTTTTTATAGGTACAGATGCCTGCGACTATGGAATAGGGGGAGTTCTTTACCAAATGTCAGATGACGGCAAGGAGAAACCGTTATCTTTTGTTTCAAGAGTGTTAAGAGGCAGTGAACTCAACTATGATATTATAGAAAAAGAATGTTTAGCTGTTGTCTTCTCACTACAAAAGTTCAAGAATACAGTGTTTGGTTACCCCATCACTATATTAACTGACAATCAACCTCTTTGTTTTATATTTCGCAACAAACAACAAACGGGACGCTTAGCCCGTTGGAACTTGTTTGTAAACAGTTTTTCGCCAACTATAAAGTATAAGACGGGAAAAACTAACATACCGCCTGACTATTTGAGTAGGCACCCAGCAAAAGCACCGAATGTTTATTTCTTTAGAGGAGAAAAGAAACCGATGCTACCAAGAAAAGATTTTATTTTAACAAAAGAAACTTTTAATAGGGAACAAGAGAATTGCCCTAGATTAAAAGAATTAGTTAAGTGGGCTAAGGAAAACCCCAAGACTTATCCACACATTTTCCATAAGAAAGTGCTGTACTATGCAACTAGAAAGGAACCTTATGTAATACAAGTACCAGATAGCATGATCTACTCAGTTATAGATCAGTGCCATTCTTCACTTGGAAGTGGGCATGGAGGACAGCAAAGGACTGAAAAACGAGTTAGAGAGAGATACGTTTTTCCTCATTTAAGTAAGTTAGTAAAGGAGTACTGTTCTCAGTGCGTGTCTTGTGCTAAGGTTAAAGGTCCTAGACCTCCAAAAGCTGAAATCAACAGATGGCCTCTTCCTTATACTCCGTTTTCTAGAGTACACGTGGATAGTATAGGTAAACTTCCCACATGTTCAATTTCAGGAGCCAAACACATTCTCGTCTTCAGAGATGTTTTGACTAGATACTGCGAATTAGTCGCCTGTAAGACAAGAACGAGCCAAGAATTTGCTCGAGCTTTACAAGAAAGAGTAATATGTCGGCATTCGAGCCCAGAAATTTTAGCCTCGGATAATGCCCCAGAATTTACTTCAGCTGCTTTCAAAGAGTTATGTAAGGCTTGGAGGATAAAAAAAGTTAATATTCTGCCCTACAAACCAAGTCAAAATGGTGTAGTTGAAAGATTGAATGCAGATATTGAAAATTTCCTCCGTCATTTTGTAAAGGACAATCATAGAGATTGGTCAAAATACTTATCTTTTGCTCAAATAGCAATTAATACATCGTATAATAGATCAATTGGATCTTCTCCACATTTCGTCCTGCATGGATATATAAAGAGACTTCCCTACGAGATGCCTGATTATGTCTCTCCATTTACAAATAAATCGGAAAATAGAAAATTCATATCAGATGAGGTAGATGTCGTAGTGGAAAGAATGGAAGCAATAAGAGACTTAGCAAGAGAAAGTCTAGAAAAGGAAACCATTAAAGCTATGGAACAGCAACACAAACATGCCACACAAAGAGAATTGAAAGTGGGTGATTATGTTTTTGTAAATGCTGTAAAGAAGCCAGAACAGAGTTCTAAATTGAACAAAAGATTTGAAGGTCCTTTTATTGTAAATCAAATAAAGGAGCCAAATAAGCTTATGCTTTCGTGTTTAAATTCAACGAAATTATTTCCGGTTCACCGGGATAATGTAAAGATAATTCCAGTTGAAAAGATTACGGAATCTCATTTTTCATTTGATAATGATGAGATTTGGAATCCAGATGCAATTCAAGAAACATTGGATTCCCCAAAAGATACAACAGAAAGAACAACAAGAGTGGAACCTGAAGAAGTAGATCGACAGGTAGATGATCAAGTATCTCCAACCACTTCTTCTTGGATTCCCCCTAATTTTTATGATGAACAAAACGTTATATCAGAGGATTCAACAAAAGAACAGCAGAATCCTGTAGTAGAAACACAAACTTCTTGTAATCAATTAATATCTGATACTCCTCAAGGAAGTAGATTGATAAATTCTACTCCTCAAACAAGAACTCAAGTAGGAGGATATAGACCGTCTCTATCACCAATCAGACAAGAAGATTCAGACAGTTCTGAACATGAGGAACAGCCTGTCATTGCAGAAGTACAAGAGGATACTTTGGTAACACCACTTGCAGATGGAACTGTAGGGGATAATGTGCCAAGTTCTGAAGCACTTCCCAAAGATGATGAGGTAACACCTCCAGAAGAATTTATGGATTTATCAACATCTGAAGGCACAAGAGATGATAGAAAAGAAGATCCGTCGTATAGACCTCACCAGCAATTCAGAGGTCCGAGGGATGTGGAACGAAGAGTTACAAGAAGTCAAACAAGACAAAGAGAGCATGAATCTCTTCAATCTCTACCACCAAGAACGGAAGAAGCAACAAAGGAATCATCTGAAACAGAATTACAGAGACCTCCAGTTGTTTTGCCATTAGAGATGACTAGAAGAGGAAATAGACTTTACTATTTACCTCCTAAGAGTTAAAATCTCTTAGATTGTATAAAATTTTTGTAAAATAAATCTTTATTTATTTCATTTGTGTTCATAACCTTTAGGTTTAAGTTTTTATATTTCTATTACAATATATTACACAAAACACATGTTTACACTTTTCTATTCTTTATCTTTTAGAATAAGTATATATATTTTTATTATGTCCGTTACGAATTCGGAAAAAATTTTTTTTTGCCCCCAGGGGTCAGTTTTTTTTTTAAAAATAAAAAAAAAAAAACCATAAAAAAATAGAAAAATTTTAAATTTACGTTTCGTAAAATAACAACGTTTATATACTTTTATTTTTTATTAGTAACATGTTTTTATTATTATTTTTTATTTTAAAAAGAAAACAAAATAAAAATCGAAAAATTTCGTTTTAATATTAGAATAATAAAAAATATAAATTCGTCTTACTGCTAAATTTAGTGTATTTTAACAGGTTAACAGTGATTAGCTATATAATCAGTTTGCTTTTATTAATATTAAGAATTTTATTAATTTTTAATTTTAATTTTAATTCAGAATTAGCCTTATGCTATAATCAGCTTTGATTGATTGATATTAATTAGCCTGATCAGCTTTTATTAATATTAATTAGCCTCATGCTATATAATCTTTTAATTTTTAATTTTTAATTTTCAGATTCTTAATAATTTAAGTTCAACTTAAAAGTTTTTTTTTATTTTAATTTTCATTTTAATTATAATCAGAATATTGAAGATTTCTTATCTTTAGTTTATTATCCAAGATCCAATAAACTTAATTTCATTTTATGAAGTTTATTTTATTTTAATTATTTATTCCATTTATCAGAACATACAAATTATTTCCAATTTTAAATTTTAAAATTAACGTAATTCTAGTATAATCATAGGTAACTTTAAAAAGAATTTAATACATTTAATTAATTATTTTCATTTTACTTTAATGAAACGGCGACCTACTTTATTAAATCGAAGTAATAATCATTTCAGACTGGAATGAAAATGTTACGTCCAGTTTTTGCACTACTTCTTTTATCTGCAGTCTCATCCATCTCCACTAATATTAATGAAGAAACACGAGTACTGCCAGGTATCATTTTGTATCACTCCGGTGAAGTAAATTTCATTGAAGGATATCTTGACTTGATTGTATCTTTAGAATGCCCATCAGAAATTAAAACTACTATTTATAGAACCATCAAAATGATAGATACTTTAAAAGATAAATTTTTGCCTGCGTTTAATGATAATTTTATTAATATTTCCATAAACCAAAGAGCGCACAAATGGGAATTTCAACTCATTAAAATTAGAACTAAAGTAATATCCCTTAAATTAATTGAACTTAAAAGTTTACCCTGGATTCACTCTCAAACTAAATATAAAAGAGCCGCTTTTGAATTGGGAGGAGATATTCTTAATATTTTATTTGGTACCGCTACGGACAAACAAATTAAATTTTTAAGAAAAAAGATAAACATATTAGGAAACTTTGCGAGTACTTCAAATTTATTAGTTAATGAGCTCAAAGAACAGTTAAAGTCAAATACCCGAACATTAGGAGAATTTCAAATTAACTTACAAAAACTAATTGAATTTCAAAACAGATCACTTGCAACCCACAACATACTTAATCAGTTGGGAAGCATAAAATCATTACTTACATTAGTTGAACATTCAGTTAACAGTATTACAATGATACATCAATTAGTTATCACTTCATTACAATTAGCCAAAAACAAGATAACTAATGATCAACTTTATTCACCAATCTTTTTGTTACCATACATACTAGAAATGACAAAAACCACAAAACTACATCCGATCATACCATTAGAAGCAACAACATACCATTCATTTTTGACATACTCATGGACTATAAAATCAACCACTAATCCATTTGAATTAATTACACTAATTCCATTCATTTCAAATGAGAAATTTATTTCATATAAGTTAATTCCATTTCCAACATTCATTCCATTCAATGAAACGTCCGTTCGAATAATGTATAATACACCGAATAATTATCTTTTCGTTAATTATGGTCAGCAGAATATACTTATTTTTACGAAATTCGGTTCACATTATTGCCTTGTAAATATAGGTGTTGCGTATGTCCCTAATCATACAACCTTACATCACCATTGATATAAACATGTTTCATATCAAGCTTTTGCTAACTATACTACTAATTTTTCGTCATGTCCTATAACTATTTTTAAATCGAAAGAACCTTTTACAGTAACCCTAGGATATTTTACTATTATATCTTTTGCAGAAAAAGAGTTTCCTATATCTGCAGTGAAAGACCCTATTCAGCAGCATATTAATAATTTCCATTTTTAATGATCATGGTTGTACCTTTACCCTCTGCTAATTATCACTTAAAAATCCCATCTGATTTAGAGAAAATATTTTACATCTCACACTTGTCAATCCGATAAAGTTGCTAATTTAACTCATGCTGTTTACCAAATATCTCTGCAGCAATATTTCCAAAATTTCAAATAATGAAAGAAGTTCAGTGGAATAAGAGACTGGACAGTATTAATAATACCATCCACCCATTAACTCCTTATCTTTCTCAAGTTAAGTTAATCCCTTATATTGGTGGAGGAACAACTAGTATTATTTTATTCATTTTCATCATAGTGATTATTTATTTGACCTGGTCTTATAGAAAAACATTGTGTAGAAAATGTTTGAAAGAATTAAACCAAGAACCCCAAGATATTCCATTGAATAATATACCCATTTCAACCCATCCATTGGAGGTAAACCCAGTTCAAAATACCCCACATAATCAAATTGAAATTGAACCCTTGGTACAGCCTCCCATAAAATTTAGACAATCATTAATACCCAAACCTCCTATGCCACCACCTATTCCATATAGGCAATCTACTTCTCAAGAAGTGGAAGTATATTCTAACATTGCTAACTTGGATTAATATCCTTTCTATATGACTAATACCCTTTCTGCGTTTGTTTTTGAATTATAAGTTTATAGTACTAATGGAATTAAAATCCTTTGAATTTTAATTTTCTGAGGCAGAGTCCTTATTGTAAAATTTAGATTTCCCAATAAATAAAAATCAATAATTCTTTATTGCTTTGAAGATAAAATAATATTTCAAAAACAAACTCTGTTTCGAAATTAATATCTCAAAACATTAGCTCTCTTGCAACATTTTTTGTTTAACTAACTTTCCTCTTAATATCTGAATCATCAGTTTGTTGAGCTTTTTGGTCGTAAAGTTGGCGCCAAAGATGTTGAAATCCGTCTGTGACTCAGTTCTCAATTTGGAAATATCTATTCCTAAAAAATCAATCTAGGAATCAATCTAGGAATCAATCTAGGAATCAATCTAGGAATCAATCTAGATTTATAAGAAATCCATTTGAGGCTTCACTTCAGGAAAAGGGATAGAGAGAATGATGGGGAATAAGAGAGAGAAACTTGAGGGTTTAGAGAGATTTAGAGTAGGGGTTAGAGAGAGAGACATGGGGGAAGCGATTCTTTAAAAAGGGTTGGAACATCGAAAAAGTCGTTTGTTTGGGCCTGAGATCTGCTAAGTAAAAAGCTAATGAAATAGCTCCTTTAGTAGTTCATATAGGCGCGAAAATTATATTAAGATAGGAGTTTTAATAAAAGAAGTGAAACATGATATAGTATATTATTTTGACTATATTATATATTATATATATTATATATATTATATAATGTACAAAATTATATACTGTTTTTCTTTCCATTTTTTAATTATAATATGTAAAGACAAAGACAGGTTAATGAGACGAACAAAGGACGTTCTCACTTTCATTTAAAAAACATTCCACATCGCTGTGCAAAGGTAATGAGTGAATTATTTTAAATAATAATAATAATAATAATAATAATAATAATTCTGTAAAAATATTTAAAGCCTGTTTTACTTGGTAATATTTTATTGTTTTAAAGATAAAGATGTTTGCTATATCTCATGAAATATATTTGTTAAATTATCTTTGAAATATATATCTTGTAATTAATTATTATATTGCAATTAATACTTTTATTATTTTTAATAAAAATATGAATTGTAATATTGGAGAATTTTGATGTGTTTGTTTTAAAATGATTTTTTATGTATTCATGAAATAATTGGAACAATTATACTAATTAAAATTTACTTAATTATTTAATATTTAATAAACTCATTATTGTAAAGAACATTTAATTTATAATGTGTTTTCCATTATTCTTTATTTAGGTTTTTATAGACTGTTTTTGGAATTTGAAGAATTTTAGGATGTAGAAATAAAAATTATCAGGAATTGCCGCGTTTATTCAACCTCCATCTGGTGTCAGACGTAAAGAGTCCATGTATCACCAGACTGCCTTCCTTGCATCAGGATATCGTGGCTGTAATCTCCTCATTCTTTGCAATGGTCATTGCCGACTTCGCGTTTAGCACCTAGTATTGGCGTTAGTTCGACTACAAAGATAATAGACCGTAAGGAACGGTCGAGGGATTGCGCTTATACGAACCAAAGGATTTTCTGTGTCCACAAGAGCCAATTGTCATAGCAATTCCGTGAGAGGTGATTTCTTTGTATACGGGAAGGAATTTGTTCTGCAGACGGATCACCAGCCGCTTATATATATGCAGAAGACTAAATATATAAATGCCAAAGTAATGAGATGGGCACTGTTTTTACAGAAGTATAAATTTAGGCTCGAATCGATCAAAGGCATGAAAAATACTGCTGCAGATTACCTGACGAGGATTGGGATGTAAAATGTTAATATTTTTGTTAAAAGAAAAGCCCTGTTTTCTTTCTTAATGGGGGCGTGTGTTATGGTATTAGGAATATCAAGGATGAGATTTTAAGCTCCACAGAGATGAGCGATTAGATTTATTTATTTTCGTGGAAATATTATTTATTTGATAAAAGCAACTAATTTAAGGATAATTTCTGCTTAAAAACATTTTAAGAAAATTTAATTTTAAAGATAAAATTATCCCATGGGAATAAAGACACCAAAGGTGACTTCACACCTGATATCTTAGTTACAGTGAGAGTTCATAAGTAGAGCTCAATTTGTTCTGAAATCTTTCATTGGAGACCCGTCTATCGTATCTGATTCATATTTAAGAAGATCCTGTTTCAATAAAACTCTACGGCAGAAAAGAGTTATAAGAAGAATACAGATTGGAAAGATATTGACTCGAACGAAAGACACCGGTGAGATATTAATTTGAAAGAGAAGATTTAGAGTATCTAGTGAATACTTAGGAAAATACTTTTGTGGAAGAAGATAGACACCTGAGAAGAACTTACTGGAAGTTATTTTGATGAAAAACTTATAACGTTCTAAAATCACTTGAAGACTTTGAGCTTGACTCAGAAACTATTTATTGAAGAATTACTTACGAATTGAAAAGAAGACTTTGTGTTTATTTACTGAGGAAATATTTACAGATCAGAAGGAACACTTCGTGATTATTTATTGTATAGACCATTGATAGTCTGTTGGAATCCTCTAGTGACTTGGAAGTGATATAGAATCCAGAAGGCTTTGTAATCGTTTATTGAATTGTCTACTGATAGTCTGTTGAAGTCTTCTAGCGACTTGGAAACGATTTGGAATCAAAAGACTTTGTGAATATTTATTGAACTTTTGTATCTGAAGTAGTGATCTACATTGTGAAGTTATACCCTAGACAACTTGGTTTATATTATTTTGTGATTTGAATAAAAGAATTCCGGGGATTGTCACGTTTATTTATTGGCGGAAATCCCATCTTGTGACAATATATATATATATATATATATATATATATATATATATATATATAGCGTATATATATATATATATATATATATATATATATATATATATATATAGTATAGAGAGAAAGTTCAGTAGATAGATTTAAATATTAAATGATATAAGATATATATAGAAAGATATATATATATATATATATATATATATATAAAGTTAGTCAGATGTATTTTTAAAGCAAAATCTTCTATTTATGATTTTTCACCGTATCTAGGATGTCAGGTGTGAAGTCACCTTGTAAGTCTTTCTTCCCACGGGACAATTTTATTTTCCAAATTAAAATTCTTCTTAAGATATTTTCAAATAAAAATCTTATCTAAAATATATTCAAATAAAAATCATGTTTAAATTAATTAATTTCGCAAAATAAATACTTCCTTAGAAATCACTTTTCTACTATAGTAGAGCAATGATTTCTGAATAAATATATAATATATATGTTATAGATATATTATATATATTATATATATATATATATATATATATATATATATATATATATATATATATAGTATATATATATATATATATATATATATATATATATATATATATATTTTATATATATATATATATATATATATATATATATATATATATATATATATATATATATATATATATATATTAATATATATAGCCGAGTAGTTGTAGCTATCTCTTTTTCTTGTTCATTCACTACACGGGTTTCGGCTGAGGTTCTTTTGAAGTTTCTTGTAATAATTCCTTTTACACTAAGAAACCTAAATAGAACAGATAGCTTAGTAGCCTTACTGTTTGGAGTCACCCTCTTCACTATCAGGAAGCTAATGTATTACGCTTTCTTACGTCGAGGCTAAGTGAACCAGCAACATAAGTCGTTATAGCCCTTTTTTAATAGTATTCTTTATAGCAAGGTGCTAAAAACAACTGCGGGTTTTTGGTTAAATTTATTTAAACATCATCTTCCTATATATATAAAGGAGGTCGGTGATTTAAAAATTAAGTACATTAATTTTTTGAGATATATGAAGTTTTCTCGTCTCTAAACCATATCTGAGAGAAAGTCAACGAAAATACATTTCGAAATAACGCCAAGACATAGAATGTCGGGAACATAAGAGATTATATGCGTTTACAAATAGCACCAGAATACAAGTTGTTTATGTAAATATGATATAAAATATAATATAAAATATAAAATATTATTGAAGCGGCGCACGAAAACGCGAAAGTGTTTCACGATAAATGCGAAACGGTTAAACAATCAACCTGATCCGAACGGCATAAATG
>JABUQX010119202.1:20000-24707 GCA_015478945.1 Trachelipus rathkii | reverse complement strand
TCTGTTTTTATTGTTTTATTTGATTTATTTTACATTTACATTTTGTTTGTCAGGTTTTTATTATTTTATAACTTTAATTTTACATTTATATCTCATATTTTGTGTGTTAAGTTTTTATTATTTTATAAGCTTAATTTTACATTTATATTTTGTTAGTCAAGTTTTTATTATACTTTGCTTAATTTTACATTAATATTTTTTTTATATCTTTATTTTATATTCATATTTATTTTAAATTTTTATTTATTAAAAAAAAATTATTTATTTTTAAAGCTTTCATTTATTTTTTAATTTATTTATTTACAAGTTATCTTAAACAATTTATGTTCTTACTAAATTTTATTTATTTTTTAAAAAATTAAAAGCATTTTATGAAATTACTAAAACTATTATTCTTTTTTTGTTTATATTGTAAATGCAGACTGTATTTGTTGATCCTGAACTTTCGCTAAATTTGAAATATATTAAAAAACTTTAAAATATTTCATCAAAGGTATTTCAATCGACTTGTTCGATTTACTATTTTTATAAATTTATGTTAATTTAACATTAACATAGCAATATCTATTCTATATAACCTATAAACTATGAATAAATGTTAACATTACCAAAGTCTTTACTTATTAAGGGGAGGGTTTTATTTTGGTTCCGGGCTGAGCCCCATTTAGCCCCAAACTGAAAATGAACCCAAAATTCTTAATTTTCAGCCAATTTTAATCAAATTAAAACCAAACCGCAGCTTTTTCTGCTATCTAAAATGACGTTTTCGAGTGTTTTTATTTGTGTTTGTAATTTCTTTTGTATTTTCCTTTTTTGAAAACCTATGTTTTTGACATTTTTCGATACTTCTCCTTCAATTTTTTTTAACTGACTTCAAGTTTGAACTATACAAAGATTGGACTGTTATGTAAAATTATTTGGAAAGAAATATTGATATTTGACCCCAAATCCAAGCAATGGTCGATTTTCAAAACCCATATTTTGAAATTAACAAATTACGATAATTTTTTTCTGGTAATCCGATCTGCATGAAATTTTCAGGACATTTGTAATCGGTGGAGATGCCCATTTTTAAAGATAATTTTTTGTATATTTATCAGTTTTGGATTTGTCCTTGGAAACTATTAATGTTAGATTAGGTTGAGAACTTTGTTAATATTGGCATTTGTCATAGTTTAAAAAATTAGTATGTTTGATAGGTTGGACACTTTGCTAATGTTAGCGTTTATTCGTAGTTTAGTATATTAGATATGTTGAGCAATGAAATACTAGAGGTTTAGAAAACAGTATAAATATTTTATTAAAGTGCCAATAATAGTTCGGAACTTGGTTCATATTAACATTATTCGTAGTTAAGTAGATTATATTTGTTAGGTTATACTAATTTTGTCAGTAGGTAATGTTGAGTTTTGTTAGATATGACAATGTTAGCTGTTAATGATATGATATAAAAAGTAGTGCCAGGTTAAGCTTTGTTTGATAATGCTAGGTTAGGTTGAGAACTTTGTTAATGCTATCATTTATTCATAATTCAATAGATTAGATCTGTTAGGTTATACTAGTTTTGCTAGTAGGAAATGTTAAGGTTTAGAAATAACAATGTTAGCTGTTAATGATATGATAGAAAAAGTAGGGCTAGGTTAAGTTTTGTTTGGCAATGCTGTGTTAGGTTGAGAACTTTGTTAATGTTATCATTTATTCATAATTCAGTAGATTAGATCTGTTAGGTTATACTAGTTTTGTTAGCGGAAAATGTCAAGCTTTGTTAGATTTTACTATGTTAACTGCTAATGATATGACAGAAAAGTAGTACTAGGTTCAATTTTGTTGGGTAATGTTATGTTAGGTTGAGAAAATTGCTAATGTTATCATTTATTCATAGTTCAAAATGTTAGTGTCTTTGATAGGTATGACACTTTGTTAATATTACCATTTATTCATAGTTTAGTATGCTGGGTAATGGGTAATGCACAGTTTCGGTAGTTATGATGATTTAAGGTATACATGTTAAGTTACTTTGTTACGTTAGCGTATGTATTTGATGTTAACAATAATAATTTGTCAGGAATGTATTTTTTGTTAACAGTATTGGTTTGATGGGAATTTGAGAAACATTATCATATATTCAAAGTTCCATATTTTAGATACGATAGGATGTGTTGCTATGTTGTTAGGCTAGGTCAAGTATGGCTATGATATCTTGATTAAAAATGATGCACCTTCGTCTATGATAGCATTTTATTCACACTTTAGGCATGTTAGGGTAGTTATGTTACGTTACGTTCTTAGATTAAATCAGGTATTGTTATGTTAGCGTTATTGTTATGCATTGTTATGCTAGCGTTGCTTATGTTAGCAGTTATTCATTCTGTTAGGTTTGTAATATATTACTCTACTAATGTTATATTAACATTAATATGTTATAGATATTAAAGAAAAGTAAGGTTTGGTTGAGTTTTGTTGGATAATGTTAGATTAGTTACATTCAATGGGCAGGTAATTTTGTTAACGTTAGCATTTATTCAGTTTAGTAGGTTAGATAGAATGGATTGTGCAAATTATTGTTAGATATTGCTAAGATATTGACAAGTTAAAACTTTGTTATGTTAGCATTATTCATAGTTCAGTATGTTAGTTAGGGTAGGTTAAGATAAATTTGATAGGTTTTGTAAGATATTACTTTGGCAATGTTAAATTAACGTTGATATGCTATAGACATGATAGAAAAAGTTTGGTTAGCATAAGTTTTGCTCTGCAATTTTAGGTTAGTTCATTTAATGGGAAATTAATTTTGTTAATTTTAGCATTTATTCATAGTCTAGTAGGTTAGATAGAATGGGTTATGCAAAGTATTGTCAGATAGTGCTTTTAACAAATATTGATAAGTTAAAACTTTGTTATTTAGCATTTATTCTAAGATCAGTATGTTAGATAGGTTAGGTTATGATACATTTTGTTAGGTTTTGTAAGATATTACTATATTAATCTTAAATTAACATTGATATGCTATATAAATGATGTAAAAATGTAGGGTTATGTTACGTTTTGTTCGGTGATGTTAGGTTAGTTACCATAAATAGGTTGGGATCTTTGTTAATGTTAGCATTTATACAAAGTTCAATAGCCTTGATATTACTAAGTTAATGTTAAATTAAACTTGATATATAAAAATAGTAAAAATACCATTGATGAAATATTTTAAATTTTTAATATTTATCAAATTTAGAAGTTTGAAGTTCCCTATCACGGTCTTGTTGTATATGTAACATCCTCATCATAACGAGATTGATGAAATAAGAAATATAATTTTGAATTATTAAAGACGAATGAAGAAATATTAATTGCAGTTCGGAAAAGAAATATGTTACAAACAGGAATGAATGATATTGCGTCATTTTACGAAGTTGGCAGAACTTAAAATGTTATAAACATAAAAAGTATTTTTTGTTGAATATTGTTATTTTCTGAAAGTGACTAACCTTACTATTACGTAATGTTTTGTAAAACTTATTAAAAGTTATTAGATTTTAAAGTCTCTTCGTAAAATATATGTTAATGTGCAGAAATATAAATTAAAACAGTGTTAAATGTTTGTTAGTATATCTCATGTTAAATGTTTAAGTTAAATTATATAATAATATAAAATCTTTTTCAGTTTCAGTGTAAAAAATATTTTTGGGACTAGGTTTATACAGCATGTGAGTTATAATATAAAAAATGGTCCAAATATGACTTAAAGCAGCAAATCAATAGATCACAGAAGGGTTGGAGGGATGGGAGGGATGGGAGGGGTAATATTGGTAGCTTGCGTTACTGCTTTAATGCTTTACTGCTTTAGGGTCAATAAAATAATATTTTTACATTATAAACATAAAAAAAATAAATATTTTAGTAAAAAACATATATATGATTTTAAGTTTTAAAAAAACAAATAAAATATTATAAAACATAAAATGCTTTAAAATAATTTTTAAATAAATAAATTAAAAAATAAATGAAAGTTCTAAAAATAAATATTTTTTTTAAATAAATAAAAATGTAAAATAAATATGAATGTAAAATAAACTTATCAATAAATATGAATATAAAATTAAACTTGGGAAATAATAAGCGCTAACTAATAAAATAGAAATGTAAAATAAAACTTATAAAATAAGAGAAACTTAACAAACAAAATATAAATGTAAAATTAAAGATATAAAATAATAAAAACTTAACAAACAAGATATAAATGTAAAATAAAACTTA
The DNA here is from genome assembly GCA_015478945.1 of Trachelipus rathkii. NCBI lineage: Eukaryota > Metazoa > Arthropoda > Malacostraca > Isopoda > Trachelipodidae > Trachelipus > Trachelipus rathkii. Next base: position 20,459 of record JABUQX010119202.1, on the reverse strand, counting down.
TAAAATAATGAAAACTTGAACAAAATATAGATGTTAGTTTAAAAGAAAATTAAATATAGAGGTTACTGCATACAAAAGAAAAAGAGATGCTAATATTAAATATGTGAAAATATAAATGCTGCAGCTTAAAATGAAACATTTATTTATTAAAGTATACATTCTAAATTTAGAAAACGGGTTATAGTAAAATATATTAATAGCGTTGTAAATATAAATATTGCATCATAAATAATGATAATAATAATAAATATTTCTCACGTAGAGAATATACATGTACTCACACACACACACACACACACACACACATATATATATATATATATATATATATATATATATATATATATATATATATATATATATATATATATATATATATATATATGTTATATATTATATAATATATATATATATATATATATAAGTTATAGTTAAAGAAAGTAAAAACAATATATATAT
>JABUQX010119202.1:7500-17500 GCA_015478945.1 Trachelipus rathkii | reverse complement strand
TTAAAATCTGGTATGCCCATAATTAAGTCTTTCTCGATCGAAAGGATTGCTAAGGCGAAGTCTTTCTTGCCTCATGGTGTTTCTAAAGAAAGTTGTAAGCCCTTTTTAAATAAAAGAAACACGTCGCCTTTGGGACCTTGTCATCGGAAGAATTGTTAATGGTAAACCTTCCCAATATTATTCTATTAACAATTAATAACTAAAATGGAGATTAATATACCAAAAATGAGCTATCCTGATTAACGCAATCATCACACTAAAAAGAAATAAGTACTGCACCAAAGCCAATTTCTAAAAAGACCACCAAGAAACTTCTTATACGGTAGCCCCATATATAAAATCGGTAAAGTTATATCCTAGTTTCCATTAAGTTGAGTCTGACAATCACGCCATATGGATGTCACAAGTGTCCCTTTATACCCCCTTAAACAGGCGTCTTTCATTTCTTCCTTTTATCAGAATGAGAAAAATAATCGTGGGCAAAATAAATTCCTGAGATTAAATCTATCTTTATTAGACAAATAATTGAAGATAATTGAATAGAGATTGGCAGATGTTTTAAAAGAGTGTTTGAAAGTAACCGAAATAAGGCCAAGGTTGTTTTGTATGTATAAGACAGTCCCCGGTGCATGTATTTTAGTTCAATAGTTGAGACCAATTCGGACACCCAATGATGTTATCTGATTTAATTTAAAGAATTTAGATGATATAATGATTTAGGAAAGTGTGAAAAGAACGGATACGCAATGAGAGAAATAGAAGAAAAGTTTTGAATGGTTAGGAAAGTGCTCTGCTATAAATCCTTGGTAGATGTAAAATGACAAATTTGAGTCCCTAAGTCCCTGCGATGAAAATTGTTTAACCCCTGTGTTAAAGTTACCAGTTGAAAAGATACTTATGACGAATAGAGAATAATCCTAAAAAATGGTGTCGAAAAAGCTAGATAAGAGTTGGATAATATGGTGACTTGCCTTCTCCCGGGATTGAAACCACCGCATTTTCTTTATTTTAACATCAAATAATATAATGTGCCTAAGGATATAAGAAAATATTTAAACACCATTTATGAAAGAACGAGGGATAGGACCAGGCTGGACACCTAAGTTGATGTCGCTTGAAGGAAAACCTCGATTTGCTTTAAAAACTGTTCTTGAACTCACAACTTTTTTTTGGGTTGAGGGAGTAGCTTCGTAACGTCGCTAAAGTCACCTCCATTTCATCCGATGTAAACCTCATTTCCGGGCAACATGCGGTGGTTCAAAATCCCCCCAGGGAAGGCAGTAATTCTTTACCTTCAAAAATTATGTATCTTTATTTAACATCTAAATAACAATAATATTGCGAGATGCCATATATTACACTATATAGTATTATTTAATACCATATTATTAATATATATATATATATATTAATACTAATATAATATAAATATATTATATGATTATATATTATGGTATATCATATATATACTATATTCATATATATTATTATTTAATTATATATATATATTATATATATTATAGGTGATATTTTAATATATAATATATAAGTAATATAATAAATAATATATATTTAAATAATATATATATATATATATATGATATAAATAATATAAATATATACATACATATATATATATATATATATAAAATATATGATATACTAATTAATATGAAAACTTCTCGTTCTAGGGAAACCAAATAGCAACGAATTAAAGATTAGAACAAGGGGCATATTAACAAAACATGCTATTTTGTGCACAAAAACGTCTCGACCAACTCGTGTCATCTTCCAAAAAGGTCTTAAAAGGTGACAAAACAAACAAAAATATACGGAATGTACATAAGTTAAATAATAAATTTCTAATACGAGGGAAAAACTAACATCTTTAAATTAAAAAAATTAAAAAGTTAAAATATTAATAAGAAAAAAAAATATGAAAATTTAAAATATAAATAAATGTACATTAATGTGAAATTTTCAAAAAATTTGCCTAAATTTGTATAAAATTAGTTGATGAAAATATTACAGTAACGCAAATTTTACATAAAGAAAAAAAAAAAAAAAAAACACACCGCCCAAAGAATTAAGAGTTATAATTATCGTGAGACTGGATTGTATCAGTAGATGTGACAAATACTAAATATTAAAAGACCGAAGATAAAATTGCGAGTCTGAGTTAAAAGAATTTAGTTCGCCCCTTAAATTTAAATACAGTCTGCAATTTTTAATATTCGTCACATTTACTCTCCAGAATCTAAAGGCAGTTATACATCTTTTAAATTCTATTTAGTTTTTTCATTTTCTTTTTGTTTTTTTCTTTTTTGATTTTTATGTTATATTTATTTATATTTTAAATTTTCATATAATTTTGAATTGTTTTTTGATTTTTTATTAATATTTTAACTTTTCCAATTTTTTAATTTTTTAATTTTAGATTTAGCGATATCATCTTATTGAAATCGTAATTTTAACTATTGGGCTATATTCGTTATATTTATTTACCTCCAATTTATAGACTTGAAGATGACACCACGAGTGTCGAAACGTTGTCAAAATTCATATTTTAAAATAGATTAGTCTTCCTCTTCAATCATATCAATATATGACTATATATACTTGGATACAAAAGTAATTTATTTATATATATATATATTATATATATATATAGTGTACTATACTTCATTTATATATATTATATATATATATATATATAATATATATATATATATATATATAATTTAATAATAATATATATTTTACTATATATATATTATATAATTATATATATTTAGATATAGCATAATATATAATTTACAAATATGAAATAAATAGAGATTGACGTTATTAATGAGGTTATGTTAATGTGAGAAAAAAAGGATGAAAATGAGTAAGTATATATTAACGAGTATAAACATATAAAATGTGATTTATCATATGTGAAAAATTACATGGTAATAGTCGTTTGGTTAAATGATGAGATTAATGGAGTTTGGGAATAATCGACTCGGATCATGGGAACTAGAAAAATGATCATTGATCAGTAAAGGATCTGGAGAGAGAATGTGAAGTTGCAGAGCAATAAGATAAAGTGAGTATAATAACATAATATGAGATGAATTTCAGTGGTTATTTGTAATGGAAGTATGTTTTCTTGATTCTTCATAAGGAAACACCCTATCAATGTAGTATGATGACGCACACTCATGTTTGAGGTACGTCGGGCCATGTCCCCTTGAAAGCCCCCTATTGTGGAGTTTCCCTTGATCCTTCCCAAATACCATCCACCTTAAAGAGCCAAAACTTAGTAGAAATGGAGCGCCATGTGAAACCCATGACTCGTCTCTTTCTTCGATGCTAACAGTCGAGTACCTGTATACTAAGCCCTATCTCTCCTCCACGGTTTTTGTAACTATCACAAACTTGGTTAACAGGGAATTGATAAAGATAAGTTAATTAAATAACGAATAATATGATGATTTATAATGATAATCTAATAGTGACTATAAATATGAGTAATTATAGTGGGAAATATGAAATGAAATTTAACAAGATCAAATAATAAAAGGTCCCAAACCCTAGGCAAACATTTTTATCCATCTGTTTGAAGTTATTTATTGCCTCAGTATGACTAATTTTTCCAAAATTATTATTTTAGGAAACACTATCGATTACCTCTATCGAACATGAAAATTTCATGAATCTATCAACTAGTGCAGTTTGAAGATTTCTTTTCGCCCAACAACACCAGCCACACACACAACAACACATTACAAACACCACACCAAACAAAACACACAACAACACACACACCAACAGCACAACCACACCAACAACACAACGCAAACCACCCACACACACACAACACCCACACACCACACAAACACACCACCCCCACCCCGACACCCCACCCCAAACCACAACACAAAACAACACAACACACACCCACCACAAAATATAATATAATATATAATATTTAATATATAAAATTAATAAATAATAAATAAATATAATAAATAATAATTAAATTTAATAAATATATATATAAAATATATTTATATATTATTAATATTAATATATAGATATAAAAATAATAATATATATAAAATTAATAAATTAATTAATATTTAAATATATATATAGTATATATATATTATTAATAAGAATAATATAATATATATATATATTATATAATAATATATATAAATATAATATATATATAATAATATATATATATATATAAAATATATATATATAACACCAATATTTTATGATACTAAAAAGGCCAGAGTAACTTAAATTACTGAGTAATTTCGATCTGCTTTGTTTAATAATTTAGAGGTAAAAATAAAAGCAAAAGATTTTTCCAATTCTTCCGAGTTGTGCTGGTCAAGGAGACTATTGAAAACTGGCGCCAAACCACAGCCTAAAAGATATAAAATAAACCGAGATTAAAGAAATCGCAAAAATTTATTTTTGTATATATATCTTTTATTGATTGTATCCAAAACCTTGAAGAAACAGCCACAGACCCAAAGGTTATTACTAATTATAACAAGCAAGTAAGAATTGTAACTTTTTTTCCAAATTATCTTCCAACTATTACCTGACTAACCGTAGTTGCCTTTTAAAATGCGAGATGAAGCATCGAATAAGCCATCCCTGAGCAATAATAAATCTAATAAGTTTCTCCTATATAGACTGGTCAGCGCACAAGAGTTGATATTGAGTAAAGGAGATGATTAAACTATTCTTAATAAGAAAATTACGACTGCATTAAAACTAAAGCTTCAGAATTATTAAGGAGTAATATATACAAAAGAATATACTGCGATAATAAAAAATTATTTCAAAATCGTAGCCTTTAATTAGGTAATAATTATATTTATATATAAAATAAGTAGCATAAAATAACAACAGTATTTAATAAAATAGATAGTAACGATGATATACCGAATTAGTAAAGAGGGTCACTGAACAAAAACCAAATTAAAAAACAAGATATAACCGAGTCGATATGTCGGTAAAAAAAAGATGATACGAAGCGAATCTAACAATGAGAACCGAAGCCAGGAGCCCCCGCAACTAGAATATAATATATTAAGTGATGAGATAGTTATGAAGAATGAACACTATGCCGAGAGAGCATTAAATGATTCATATTAAAGAACATGTTAAGAGGAGATTTAACCCAAAGATATAGTATAGTATAAGTGAAGAAGTTAAGGTAAGAATTTTTAAGAGGATAGTATGATGACGAAGTAGATAGGGATATAAAATTGGAGATAAGAATTAAGTAATGAAGAGTAGAAATATAGATGAGAGAGTATTAAGTTATATATAGTATAAATATAGTGTATAGTTTAATAGGAGAGAGAGATATATACAAATATATATAATATATATTATAGATCAGAGGCGATCACTGAATACATATACTACTAAGTGACCGAAAGTACGACATTCCTAATAGAAAACTCACATAATATGTGCATATCATGAAGAATGATTAACAAATAAAATATTTATAACATCATTTTATTTGGCGAAAGTTGGATATACAACTATAATGAATTATAATAATATAATATAATAATATAAGGATAAGGAGAAAGATTAATGAGACCGAGAAAAGGTCCAGAATACCCAAGAAATAAAGTAGACCACTCCTATTATCTCCAAATCACAGACAAAAAGTAACCACTCCTATAGCATCCACAGAGAGCGCACATTTGAGAGCCGGAAGAATGTGAAAGAGTATATATTTGTCATAAAGCAAAATGTTATAAAAACTTTATGTTTAAATAAATAAGAGTCTCTAATCAAGATACACCAATATTAACTATATTATAGTTAAAGATAATGTTAGTAAAGATATAAAGTACTATATCGTGATGATATAAACTATGGCCCAATTATAATTTGGAGAAAGAATAAAGTTAAACCATAATGCAAAACAAACTCAAGGATTCAAGAGTAATGAAGAAAGATGACCCTTTAAATATTTAATTATATTAATCCATGGGATCGACTATAAAAAGTTGAGATAATGAAATACGTTTTAGAAAGATACTCAAATATTATTATAAACATATAAATATAATATATAGATGAGGATAGTAAAGAGTGGAATTAGAATAATAGTATTTAAGTCATAAAGAAGATATTAATATTATATAGTTGTGTGAAAGATTATGTCAAATAGATAGACTAAAAAATTGAGTTTTTGATAGGGGAATTTAAAACAATGATGTTTTCTTTAATTCACTAAGCTTATGTGAGTAGACGCGAGAAAAGAATCGAAAAGACTCATCTGCTATATCAAGGCAATAACCCTTCTATGCCACTAACGATTGACTATCCTGCTGTTGATTGCGGGAATCGTCTTTCAAATTGGAACAAAGCGAACATTGAGATGAGAGTATATTATCAGTCCTAGAGTGGAAGAAGACACAATAGCAGAATAGATCATTGATCCAAAATAGGAAAAGAATTTGGGATAGAACAGAATTCAGAGGAACACAACTGTTAAAAGATTTAAAGGAAAAAATGGTGGTTATTCACAATAGTAGAACATTAAGACGACGGCAAACTGAATCAGTGAGAAAGTTACAATATAAATTGATAAGGAATATAAATATCGAAAATGGGGAAATTTAGAATTAAAGAACACTTTGTGCCAGAACTTTAATACTAGTATTGCTCATTCTCATATGTCTTAGCGCCACAGCAAAAAGATTCGTCGAAAAGCGGAAGAATAGATGAGAAAGGAAAGAAGATCACCAGTCTAACGCTACTTTCCTGAAGACATACTGGCAATCCGAGATAAGATTAGAAGATCTAAGATGCTTCTAAATCTTACTTTAGTTAAGATAATAGATTAAAGAAGAACCTTAGATAAAGTACAGAAGTGTAATATAGCAAGAAAAGACAAATAGTTTGAGTTTGTTGAACTGTAAATAGATAAGGTCCCCATTTTCATTGTCACATGTTGATTAGAAATGTAATACACTTAACTTTCAGCAGAATGGGAAAGTATTTAAAGTTGAACAGAAAGTAGTGCAGTAACAGTTTACGAGGCAGAAATAGGTACAAGTACATCAGAAACATAAGTTTCGAAGACCACTGGAGGGATAACTTCATCTCTGTCCTTCTTCTTCTCTATAGTGTAAGCTCAGAGAGTTGAAAAAATAACATTTAATAATGCTAGTTGAAAGAAGGCAATATAGGAGGAAATTTTAGGAAAACCGTCTAGATTGGATCTAGAGGAAATGTTCTGACAAAATCAAATATTACAACTTTCAAATCAGAATTAGATAAAGCAGCATAGATCCTACAGATAATGCACTCGTTTATGAATGATTCTTATTAGAGCGTGAAACAGGAAAAAAATCATAGATAAGCCTTTTGTTTTATTTATCAAGACACTGTACCCGTCTAGTGGTTGAATTGCCCATGGATATTAAAGACTTTAAGGCAAACACAAAATGAACAACGTAAACCTAAACGCATATAATCCCAACTATATCGGAGGTGATATTAATGGGGGGGCGATTAATTTACGACAATTATATACAACGCCATACTATAGTTTGGGCGCAATAACACAGTTATTAATTCTAAACCGTTGCGAGTTAAAGAACCAGCATAGACTCTGTGCGATGTCTCTATTAATATATAAATGTTGAATCATTATGTTTCGAATAGATGAAGTTATTCTTTTCTTTCAGATCAAGAATTCACCCATATTCTAATGATTCCCTTCTGAGAAGTGAATTAGAGACACACTAAAGTAGATTACTTTACTGATTAACACACACAATATTAGTTAATTATTTTCTTAAAGGTATTACTATAGATATAAAATGGAATATGCTCAAATACATATGTGAATATACTATTGACTAAGATTGTAGAATATTGATCTTAGTACCTCTAAAACTTGCTCTTATACTAAACTGGACCTATGAATAAATTATTCATCATTGCAATTATACCAAATGCTAATATTAAATAAATATGTATTATATAAGTTATATATATTATAAACAAGACACTGCTAGCATCAAATTTTATTCATTAACAGAATACAGAATTTGTTGCATTCTTCAAAACTGACTATGAAAAATATTTACATCGTTTTAGGTAGTATGAAAAAATTCGAAACAAACCTAATATAACAATTGCTATTTCTTATGTGAGTATGTATACGTCAAATTAGTACTATTAATGATGAATAGAGTGAGGAGGCAAATGAGGTCATATAATAATCATTATAAACAAAATTATCGCACTATATAATAATATAGATTTCTAAAAGAAATTTTATATAGCTTTAGTGAAAATATCTATAATAATCTACATCTATAATCACAAGTTTATCACAAATACTTCTAAATAATTATATGCTATATTGATTATTCTTTAATATCTTAATAGTCACATATCCACTTGATTCCACCCACTTAGATTCTACCATTTACTATTTTAGCCTTTGTCCACTATTTGTTTCACTTTAGGATAAAAATAATTAATTATATTATTCATTAAAATAATTTGTTCCCTATAGTGATTAACCTATTAAAAAATGTATCACTCACCATTTTTCACCTACCCCCATAGACAATATATTATATAAATATTTACTTACGTCATGAATACTTATACATAGGCTATGATATAAGAAATTTAACTATAGCCAGTATATAATTAATATATATACACCATTTCAGTTTAATTTTTCGCTTTATATATTCTAGCTTATAACCACTTATTATAAAAACTAGTCCACACCTCTTCCAGACTCCCCAGTCTCCCCCATCCCATGCGATAAAACCCTCTTTTTCCTCTCTTCCCTATTTTTTAATCCTTTAGTACAAATCTTTGTATTCGAGTGGCCGAGGGCGCCTACTTTTAAATATTACTTCCAACAGAATCCTCGCCTTTATTCTGATCGACTTCCCTCTATCCTAACTCTAACTGATAATATTCCACTAAATAAACAGACAGGCAGTGTATTCTCTTGTACTTTACGAATTATCACCACATCTGAATTCTCCCTGAACATACGCGACCACTGTGTCCGTGCGTCGCCGCAAGACTCTCGTTAATACAAGAGTCCTCCTTGCAACTCTAGATTCTCAAATCCTGCATAGAAAATATTACTTTGCCAGTAGAAATCATAGACACCTCAAGTGATCGAGGCATCAAGTCTCTTTCCAAGAGTGAACCTCCTCTTTCCAGCCACATCTGTTTTGTGAGAACTCCTGCCTATCTGTGTGATGTCGTCTCTCCGCAATAATAATCTATGAATTGTTCCTTTCTAGTTAATATCCAACTAAGCGATCTTCAGGCCTCCACTGAGAATTGCGTTACTCATGAATGTTCCACCCATGGTCGTCCACAATACTTTCTCTAAATTATATATCATCTCTCAGTTAACGTTTACAGTACGTTTATCCAACTTTTCCAAACCTTATAGTTAGTGTATATTAGATAATTCTCATATGTTATTTTTTTTCCACCCTCAACTTTATTAAGAATCATTCCATTCCACACTTTTTGTTTTCTACGTTCTCACAATAATGGAAAGATTATTCCTTATCATGTTATATAAGAGGATAAGAAATAATATAAAAAAAAACTAAATTTCTTACATCCTTATTATTAATTATTATTTATCATCAATAAAGAATTACAAAATCAATTATTTAAAACAAACAAAACCACATGTACTATAAATTAATATTATATATATATTAATATTTCAAAATTTAACTATTAATAAATAAATATTATCAGAGATAATTCGTTTTATTCGTCAACCTTAGTTTCTTAAAATCGTAATTTACAAAGACTCATACATTTATAATAATTTAAATTATAATTATATAATTATATAAATACATAACGATTAAACTGGAATTTAACACTCATACATAATATAAAATATTATATAATATATATATATATTATATATTAATATAAATATATAATATAT
>JABUQX010119202.1:0-5000 GCA_015478945.1 Trachelipus rathkii | reverse complement strand
TCTATACTATAATAAAACAATATATTATATTATATTATTATTTTATTAATATAATTTATTTAATTATTATATATATTTAATTATTATATATTATTATTTAATATTTATAATAAAATTATATCTTATTATTATTTAGAATGAAGTTATATTATAAATTATATATATTAATTTATTATATAATTATTTATTTATTAAATTTAATATAATAATAGTATTATATAAATATTAATTTATTGTTAATATATTTAATTAATAGATTTATTAAATTATGTATACATTATCTCTTATTACACTAATAAGTAATATATATTTTAATCATCTATATGCGGAAGAAGGAAATAATGAGAAAATTAGAAGATACCCTAAATAGTAATTATTACTGATGTATTTTTATCTCTAATACTTTATCCTAATCCTTATATATGATTAATAGTGTGTGTGAATTATATTGAGAAATTATACATCGAAAGTAAGCCTCATTATGTATCTTTTTTCATTTATCTTGTGAAATATTGTTTCAATAATATTATTAATAATTATATTATTATTAATTATATATATAATTATATATATTATTAATAATCTTTGCTTGAATTTATATTACCGAATCCTGTATCATCATATGTATTATTATTACCATTATTCTAATAATATGTATATACTAGTTGAAGTTGCCAAGGGAACTTATTAACACCTTATTTAAATTTTATATATGATTAAATTAGGTATATATATATATATATATATTATATAGTATATATATATATAGATATATATATATATATATATATATATATATATATATATATATATATAATCAGCGCTGCGTGCGGTAGGCAGAATAGGCAACGCCTACTTGCCTTTAGGGAACCAAAAAAATATAAAATAGCAGTATAATATATATATATATATATTATATATATAATATATATATAATATATATATATATATATAAGATTATATATATATATATAATAATTATATATACTATATATAATATATATATATATATATATATATTTATATAATATTATATATTAATATAATATATATATATATATATAAGATATATACTATATATATATATATATATATATATATATATATATATAATATATATATTATATATATAATATATATATATATATATATATATATGGATTTTCGTGTCGAAGGAGACCTGTTGAGCCAGCCTACTCGAGAAAATTAAACTCACTAATACAATGTAGAATGATAGACGATCGGAGTATTAAATCTCAAATACTGTACTATCGAGTAAAAATAATTCACGCTTTCTTAACTCTAGCCAGAAAAAATCTCTACTCCTTGCAATTAGCGCCTTCTGAACTACTTAAGTAAGCAGTCATTTCCTTTCCTCCTTAAATCCGAATTAAACTTATCTTTAATAGCAAGAAGTGTTATAATAATTAATATAATAAAGTTAAGTATGCAAAATATTTGAAATAATATTAAATTATATCTTATCTATCGCAGATAATATTTATAATTGCAAAATTGGAGTCGATCTCTTATATCACGATAAACTTATTTAATTCCTATCAAATATCAATAAAAATACATTGACTCATATCTAGCAATTCAGAGTCATCCAGAACTCTGTTTGAGATCAGTTCTTTAACTAGAAGTTAATTCTTACTATATTTGCCTCGGCAAGACAATGTATTTTCTTATAAGTAGAAATGTATTACTGTGAGTGGAGTTAGTAAAATAATACGCTTTTCAATTATTATTAATATTTATAGTATAAATATTAATTATTACTGATTTTTGGTGTTTTAAATAAAATTGAGCGTTAGTTTATAAATACTCTCATAATTTAAGTTTATATATGTAGATGTATATTGGATTCGATCGATATAAGATGTTCATTAAAAATTTCTAATATTCTAATTCCTGAGTGTTGTAATGCCATATTAAAATTCAAGACTAAATATAAGAATATTTAATGAGAGGGATTTTCTTAAAATTAATTTATAATAAAGCCATTTAAATGATAATGATAATATAATTGATCTTATATATAATAAAAAAAATAAAGGACAAATAATAATTGAAATTTTTCATTATATTTATATAATAAATTATTATATTTAATATGATTATAAATGTTCATAATGGCATCTATTAATGAAAATATATAATCACCATATATATATAATATATATTAATTAAATAATATTATAATATATTAATAAATTAATATAATGTTATAGAAGTTAATATATTAATATATAAGATATTAATTATATAAAATATATATATTATAATACTATATAAGAAGTATATATCAGTGGCGGCATCTGTAACACATTTCAAACTTCTTTAACTACTGTCAATAAATATAATATAGGATTATATATATTAAATATAATAGATTAACATAATATTAGAATACATGGTTTAATATATAATATAATATTAGCATAATATAAAATATTTATAAATGTTATATATATTATTATCTCATACACCATGATATAAACATGGTTTCTTTATGTAATATATTGTAGATAATGAGTAAGTAAATGACAATATGGCGAAAAAATACTAATAATATGAACTTATTTGATATAAAACTTGCATAATTGAGCTCCCAATTATAAATCATCAATGCACCTCAAAAATTATATATTAAGCAGAAGTAAATTCACCGTATTATCAACTACCTTTACCTGTCTGCTGCAACTGCAAAGGTCCAGTATAATCTCAATCAATGCGAAATTAAAGATTTATCGAGGAATGCCTTCAAGTTAATGCACTCACTCAAGAAAGCCATATGTACTACCAATCAACTAATTCCAACCTATCGTAAAAACACATTAGAATAAACAAAGACTCTATTAAATAATTATTATTTTACATAGCAGGCATAATACAAATTACCAAACTCATAAATTTTATGAAGCCCCAGGGAAGTAGATATATATTTCTTTAAAGTACACTTCACGCACAAAGTGTAGTTCTCTAACTTACATATCAATAATTAAATCCGAGAGAAGTCTCATCCCTAACCGTATAAACCCTTATGTTCTCCCTTATTATCTACGCGCTATTACTACTGTCACGTTTTCGCGGGCAAATTACTACCTTGTTCTCAAAGTCACAAATAAACTACTCTCCTTTATAAACCTCGTCCATCCCTGCCGTCATCCCTATAACACCCTGTCGCTGCAATCACTATCTTAATTCATCCGTTCAGTATCTTCATAATAATCACAAGTGACATATCCATCAACTAAAATCCACTTACTAGACAATATCCTAAATTTAACTACACATCACAACTAAGCTATTCCACCATGTATAGACAACACTGCCGGCTTATCCCTTCCAGCTCGTAATTTATATGTCTTAACCTTAAGAATCTTAGATTGGAGTGCCAATTTAACCAATGAATGTTTTTTTTTATGTGTAAACTTTCCCTCTTTAAATTTGAACATGGTGATCACAAAAATTACAAATAGCCTCTATATCACACTTAAAAATCCATGTATAAGGCGTGAAACTAGCAGTCATTCCCCCCGCAAGATAGTATTTATATCCTCTACATACTTAAAATTTACTGCTTTATGTGTTATAACCGGTGTATAACCCCAAATACTAAGACACTTCAATTAATCCTTATTTTCTCTCTCCAATATGGCACAAATCTATTTTTCTCAAACAATAACAGTAAATGGATTCTAGATATAACTCTCTCTCTCCTTCTCCTCTCTCATCTCTCTCCTCTCTACTTTCAGACGATACTCTCCTACTCTCTCTCTCATATAGAGTAGTATAATGATTAAGAGTAGATAAGTAATATATAGGTAGTGGGAGGGGATATATATATATATCATAGTAATGACTTATAAAATATAATAGTAGTTAGCTTGTATTGATTACTTGATTTTAATTGTCTAATATATTATAAATAATATATATATAATAATATAGGCTTTATATTTAGACTAAGTCCTCTTTTATTCTAGTTTTAAAAAAGAAAATAGGTTTCTTTATTTATTTGTTCACATATTTATACTTTTTTGCTCTTCTTTCCAATTTTGGGAGGAATTATTTTAAGACGCTCGAGAAGAGGCTTTTTTGGAAAACTCCTCAAAAAAGACAAATACAAAAGAAGATAAAGGTTTCTCTTACGTGCCATACAACCATGTGTTTCAAAAAAGCATTATGAATTAAAGCTCTCTAGTAGCACAAATCGAAATGCCTCCAGTCAATGACATATGAAAAATAATGTTGCGGATAGAAAAATAAAATGAATTTTAATGTTAAAGATTAAAGCGTAACCTGTATAACATAATTAGAAGAAAGATGTATAAAGCGATAATGATGTTAAAAATAGTAATAGAAATAGTAATTTGAATAATGTTTATTACATATAAGTTTCTTTTATTTTTTTAGAGGAGGCCCGGCCTCCTGATGCTGATACCCCGTAAAAGCCGCGCGACAGGAATATTATGAGGAGAGTAGCAGATGAGATAAATAAGATTATATGGTTAATAGTGTGCATAAGTAAGATAGAAGAATTTTAATTAAAACTATATACAAGACCATCATTCATATCAAAAGCATTTTCTGGTGACAAACTTTTCACAATCCAGTAATCATCTGATGAAAATAAAATATTGAATGACGATATGTAAATATATAAAAAATATTAAATATAAATAATATAAATATAAAAATAATAATAATTAAGATATAATAATAATAATAGTTAAATATAATTATAATATATAAATTTGATTGCTAATAATCTACATCAAATTTTGACCAACGAGCCACCATACTGAATTTTAAATAAATTATAAAATAATAATAATTATAATATAATAATAATAATAATTAAATAATAATAAGTCATCTTTAATCAAAGAATATAAATCTAATATCTTTCAATAGATAGAATATAATAATATTAAATTATTATTATCTAATAATATTATTTAAAAATTATACATCCTACTATTATATCACTA
>JABUQX010119201.1:0-31415 GCA_015478945.1 Trachelipus rathkii | reverse complement strand
TTTGGGAGCCATGATACTATATAAAATAGTATATATTATTAATATATATATTATTTATGCATAATGTATATATAAAGTATATTTATATATATACTACTAATATAGTATAATTAGTATATATATATTACTATATATATTTATATTAATAATTTTAACTCATATTACCCCGGCGAGAAAAAAAATAGAAAGGGATAAAATTCGGTTATTATTATCTTCAGTTTTTTTTTTCTTTATACTGATGATGAGATTACACAGAATTGGGCCCCTAATTGAGCGTCCTCTCTCTCTCTCGTCGTCTCTCTCTCTCTCTCTTCTCTCTCTCTCTCTCTCTCCTCCTGCTCGTCTCTCTCTCTCTCTCTCTCTCTCTCTTCTCTCTCTCTCTCTCTCTCCGTCTCTTCTCTCCTCTCTCTCCTCGTCCTCTACTCATACTAAAGGATTACTTTAATTTAGAAACTCTACCAAATTTTCTTCTAACCATTCTTACTAGACGGGACGTTTCGATTCCTCATTAGAAGCTTGTAATTTCATGCCAGAGTTTTAAAAGACTTCTTCACTCTAGATTAATTGTAATAAAAATATCATTAATTATTACTAAAGAATATATATATAGAAAAAAATATATATATATATAATTAATATATATACTATATATATTATAATATATATATATTGTTATATATACTATAGTAATAAATAATATAACATAATAGATTATATATTCATTGTAACTAATATAAGATAATAATATAATATAAATATGCCTATAATTTTAAATATAATTTATATAAACAGCTTCAAATAACTAGGTTTAACCATATTAATCAATTAAAATGTTAGAAGGATTCACAACATAAAAGTATCCGTAGTCTTGATTATAATATATATAACTATATATTAATATATATATATATATATATGTATATTATAAGATTATTATAATATTAACTTTAATAATATTAATTTATTTACTATATATATATACTATTATAAACATATTATATTATTATCCCGTATTATTATATATATATATTATATTACCCTCTATATATTATACTAACTGTACTATTTTTATATATTATATACATAATTTATAAATTATATGATATCTATATTCATTATATACATATATATTATTATATATATATATATTATATACTATATAGTATATATTACTTATTATATTATAATCATTTACTGTATATATCACATGTTAGTTGTATATATATAAAGGATATATAACTTTATCATGTTATTTACTATATAGTATGTTCATACAATGTATTTATATATATATTACTATATATATAATATAATACACTATATATATATATTATATATGATGATATATATAAATATATATTATATAGCTATTATATTATATTTATATAATAATAATATATTATGATAATATTTATATAAAATATTATTATATATATAATAGTATTATATAAATTATGTATCATAGATATATATATTAAAATAAATATATTTAGAATATATATATATATATATATATATATATCATATACTAGTATATATATATATGATATTCTATAGTATATATAAATTATATAATATATAGTCATATATATGATAACCAATAAACAATCGTATACAAAATCAACAATATAATAATAATAAATTCATTATGATATATTATTATTATTATTCATTAATTATTCATTATTTATTTTATTATTTATTATATATATTATTATTAATATTATTTATCCTAATAGTTAAAATTGTCTAATCATTTTTATTAAGAAAATCAATAATAATAACATCATGCTTATAATAATAAAAGAATATAATAATATAGTTAATAATATAAATAATCAATATATAATAATAATGAATAAATATAATTAATGATATAATAGAATATAATAATATAAATAATATTAATATAATAATACATGATAATAATACATATATAATATCTAATATAATATAAAATTAGTAATGATGAACTGAAAGAAGTATCAACAATATATATAATATAATAATAATAAGTAATAATAATAATAATAATAGATCATGTTCATCTTATTTATATAATGTAATGATCTGAATTATACAATATCAATTAATATCAATTAATAATTGATAATATATATAATAATAATATAATAATAAACATAATAAATAATATTACATTAATATAATTCAATAATAATACTAATAATAAATAATATCATATATTGATGAATAATGAATAATATCATTATGATTTTTCAGCCGACTTTAATCATAAGAATATTAATTGTAGCACCTAAGCATTGCTAAATACGCCGCATAATAAAAATAATAAGCATATTCAAACATGATTTTATCTCATCAGACCTATTTACCAGATTTAACACTCATTGCTAAAGAAATAACCCAATTTCATATCTAACTACAATAAACTTGAATGTTTATTCTCAGGGGGACGTTCTTCCGTCGCTTTGAGCTCCAGTGCATATCATATATTACCTTGTTTCAGGTATACATTTAATTACCAGTTCAGGAACCGTTACTGTATAAGTTTAATAATAATATTATCTTGCTCCTATCCCAATGAAAATTTCTTAATAAGTATAAAAATAGTACTGAGTCTTTATCTGCATTAACTTAGATAATAATTATATGATAATAAAGTTAGTGAGAATCCAATTACTAAAAAGTAACATCTTAACTAGAAATTAGATAATAAAATAATAAGTAATATAATAATAAATCAATATTAATATAATAATAATATAATAAGTTATATTAATCAATATAATAATAATTAATAATAAGTATATAAAGAATTTACTATAATAATAAATAAGTATCAAGAATAATAACTATAATAATAATATAATTAATGATTATAATTACTTACTATAATTTATAACTAATATGTAATTAATAAAATAATAATAATAAGCTCATAAGAATAATATATTAATAATATAATAATAATATATATAATAATTAATAATTATAATTAATAATATAATATAATAAATAATAATATAATAAAAGAATTTACATTTATAAATCAACCGTAAACCAAAAGCTCATATATCATATATATAATCTTATAAATAATTATAATATATATAATAATAAATAATAATAATTATAAGAATAATTTCTATAATATTTAATAATTATTTAATCATAATATAATAATAATATCTGTAATTTAAATATAAATAATAATAATATATAATATATATAATAAAACAATATAATATTAATAATATAATTAATAAATAGAATAATGAATATATATATACATAATATTATATAATAATATATAATAATTAATAATTCTCACTAATCTAATAATAATTTAATATTTACAATTTGAAACTGTTTTTTATCAAAATCATTAAAAGAATAATAATAATAATCATCAATATAATAGATATGATAATTAATTTGATAATAGAATAATAATAATAATATATCAATTATAATAATTATAACTGAATTATCTTAATAATAATAATAATTAATTATAACTCTAACAGTTACAATAATAATATAAAAAAAAATTGCAAACTATATACTTATTTAATTATTATGACGTATATATATTAAATATAATATAACATAATATTAATAAATATAATAAGAAGAATGAATAATGAATATATTATAATATACTAATTAATAATAATAAAATAAATAATAATTATAATAATAATAAATCATAATAAAATTAAAGAATAAAATGATAAAAAATAATACATAATATAATATTATAATAATCAATAATAATATAATAATATAATATAAATAATATAATATAATATTATAATATAATAATATATCATAACAAATAGAATTATTATTTAAAATATAAATATGAATAAATCCAATATATATAATTATATAAATAATTAATAAATAATTATTAATATAATATAATAATAATCAATAATAACAGTTACTAATTAATAGGGAGAATGGCATTATATACTAATATAGTATTAAGTTATCTTTAAATACCAGCAGTAAATAAATTATATAATAATCATAATACTAATTAAAAAAATTAATATAATATTTAATAATAATTAGATAATATACGATTAATAAATATAAATATAATATAATGCAATCTAATAAAATAATAATAGCTATTAATAATATAATAATATTAATTATAAAATAATAATAATTAATTCAGTAAATAATAATGGATAAATATATAATAATAATATAATAATAATAATAATATAATAATATATAATCAATAATATAAATATTAATAATAATAATTATATATAATAATAATAACATGTGATTATTTATTAATTATCAATAATATATAATAATTCATAATAAAATATTATATATAATATATAATATTAATATATTATAATAATTCACCCAGTTATAATAAATAGGAATTGAATATAATACTAATAATAGGTTACTTCATATATATTAAGATAAGCAGTTTAAAAATAATTCGAATATTAATAATATAATGTAATATAATTATTTATATACATTAATGAAAATAGATAATATCATATATTAATAATATAATTATGCATATAAAATAATAATAATATGTATAATCAATTAATAATAATAATATAATATATTATATAACTAATATATATATATAAAATGGTCATAATCAAAATCAAAAAAATTCTTGTGCTGATATAGCGCTACATTTTTAATCCTTTCGATAACAGAGATACCAATTCAATGTATTATTTATTTACAATTTCATGATCCGCAAATATCAGGATTTCAGTTTATCCCTATCTGAATGGATCTGTTGACAACCAGTGTGTACCCTTGATCCCCAATCAACTCTATCACTTACATTTCTTAGTTTTTTAATTAACTATTTTGTGTAGCCGCTCTTTATGTACAGATCCTCCTTCCTTTCCGAATAATAATATATAATATATAATAATAATATAATTCAATAATAAATTAATATATCAATAATCAATCAATAAAAAAATGATTCAATTATATGCAATATAATATAATAATGAATAAATTTAAATATATAAATAATAATAATATAATAATTTATATTAATAATCAATAAGCCACATAAATTATTTTTCCAGCAAGATACAACGAACGATGCCGCCAGGGCGTTTATATAATATCGTGAATTTTGTTATCATACAATTAAAATCATCCATAACATTAATAGAAATTGAGTTATATGGAAAACCTATATAGAACACTTTACAAACTGGTAGTAACTTATCACCATCTTCGTTCGGCGTAACCTATTTTTAAGAAGTTGGACAATGTTGCCGCGGTTAGCATTTGGCAGGAAGATTTATAATTTTTTTTAGGAGAGTACCGAGGGTTGAGAGGTGGCCTCTGAACTAATTTTAGAGGATTTCTTTTTTCATTACTCTATGCCCTATATGAGTTGCTGTTCCTCGAGATTCTCTGCTGGGATTTTCTGAATTTTGCATTTAGTTTGAAGGTGTGATTATGGTGGGAATTTGTGCTACGGGAGATTTGTTCAATACTGTTTGCTTCTGCCATCATGTTAGCAAGTTATTTTGCGACAGTTCCAGTAATGACATCTTAATGATGTGCACTTTACTTACTGTCAAGGTGTTTTTTTAGATCATCATGATTTTAGCATGGAAAAATTGTTGCATTGTCGAGATGGGTGTTCAAAGGAGAGTTTCGAGATCTGATAGTTGAACATGAATTATCTTTTTGTGCATATTAGGTAATTCACTACTGACCAGGCCCCTATTTTGCCAGAATTGTAGAGTGCGTGCAGGAAAACAAGACTACTATAGTAGAAGGTCTTATTTTTAAAATATCGTTGGAACAATAACTTCTCCATTTAACGGAAGCATAGCTTGATAGGATAGTTGCTTAATATGATTATTATAGTGGTTCTTTGAGAAAGAGAGCTTGTCATCGAAGATAACTAATAATTTGGCAGAGGATGATCGATTATAATGTGCACATCTTTGCTCTCTGACATTTAGTCTGTAAAGTTCTGTTGATTGTAATACTAGTTACATTTGTTTTTTGTAGGTTTAAGGAACAGGTCTGTATTGTTTCTACCCATGTAAATTATGGTTTTTAATTCATTCTTTTACTTCTACATTTAATGTCATGATATCTCGGTCTTGATATTAATTTGGCAACTGTCAATCTGAGCATTCTGAGAGTTAATTGGAATTTGTGACAAGATTTTTGACAGTCATTTTGTCTTTAATATATATTAACGAATCATCCCAAAATAGAATCCCCGAGGGAAGACCTTGGAGAATTGATTGTAGGATGATGAGTCTCCTAAAAAAAGTATTGTGTCCCGTCAGATAAGGCGGGTATGACTGAAAGATTTTAGTTGGACCTTAGGTTGATACCACTATTTTCTAACTTTGCCTCGGAGTCAGGTTGTGTGGAACCTACATAGAATCTATCGTAATAGTACACATGTTTATTTCGTTATTGATTTGTATATACTGTTTTCCCCGTAAGGAAGATCAAGAGCATCATATTTGTGTTGCAGGTCTTTTTGGTAAAGCCAAGATTGACGTTCTGTGTGAAAAATAAGTTTATTTTATCCCTGCACCATAATTAATTAGTAAGCCTGACTCTTAGCCTCGTGCTGAAAATAGGTCTTTTTCAAGAGTAAATTTTACAGTTGTATGCAGAGTGTAGATCAGGCCGGGACACTTTTATCTAGAGGACTCTCCAGGTCAATCAGGATCCATTGTGTTATCATTATTGGGGAAACAGAGGCTGACTTTTGCATTTATTTTCAATTCAGGATTGTGTGAGTTGAATCTTATAGGTTTCAATTGACGTGTCTATAGGGGGGTTCATATAGGCTAAGATTCCTTTTTTGACGTATTTGTAGAAGCGCAGTTTGAACATCGGAAGTAGGCAGAGGCTTTTATCTCTCGACCATTTAAAGGACACTCAACATCAGCATATTGATTTCTTTCGAACGCAAAGCTTCTGCCTCCGTTGGGCCTAAACTAACCAGAAAGGACATCTCTATCCTGGAATTAACTGCTAGATGCTTACTCCTCGTAGTAAGAGTAAGAATTCAATTCATTAACTATGTGCTGTTTCTTTGCATACTTTTCATTCAACTTGGCGATTATCGCTTTTATTCCAAACACAAAAAATTAGTTTTAGACTCTATATATAGTTCTTTCTTTCTACGTGTTGAAGAGTTTCTGTGGAAGATGATCGGGTTAATACCATCTTAGCACTTCTTATTGCTTGATGCTTCTTGCTCTAATATGAGGTTGAGGCAACGCTTTTTTTTGGGGGAGGGTTATTTTTGTTCCCGAAAATTGAGCGCTTATGTCATTGTCTTTTCTTATATTATTATGTATTTTAATGGGAAAGTTTTTATCTATACGTATCCATTAGGGTGGTAATAAAAATATTTGAACTTTTCATCTTTTGAAAGATCATCATTGTGAACAATAGAAAACGTCGTGCATTTGCTTATTTGGCGTAACCATTTGTATTCACGGTCTTCTGATACAATGCCTATTATTACTGATTCTCTTTGGCATTAGACGAAAACCAGGTCGACAGACTTCAAATGTTCAGAATGTATGCGATAAAGTGGTCCGTAATATCGGGTTGCATAATTTTTAAGAATTTTTGATTGAAAGGATTTCCAAATGCACTATCGGTCGTTTGTTACAAAGAAATTTACTGAAAAAATAGTCCAAAAAGAGGAATTTACAAATCAAGCATTTGACTTAAAAATAGATTACTACCTTTTAATATATATTAATTATATATATAATTATATATATATAATATCGATCTATAGTATATATATATATATATTATATACTTAATATATATATAGCTATATATAATATATTATATAAATATTATATATACTAATATAATGATCTGACTGCTACCATTAATATACAAGTTTTCAACTTTTATGTAGATACAGATAAATCGATATCTGTTTACAGACGTACTGTTCAAACCTTCCCCTCTCTCTCTTCTCTCCTCTGTGAAATTACAATCATCATATCACCTCTTCGAATTTTTTTGTTCAGTTTCGGCTTACAAATACAAATCTCTTGTTTGCGACCGATATCCTCTTTTATAAGGATAGACATCGACCGCGATTTTACACGTGATGATGACGACCTGACTGAAGCACCCCATTTCTTCAGCAACATAAAATTCCTGATAGTATCTTACTCTATCAGCCAGATACATGTGACCAATCTATCCTCCATGTTAAGTCACAACCTGAGGACAATCAACGATATTCTACTCTTTGCCCCTATTCAGCTATTCCTCAACAACGATGACACACATCTTTGATTAGAGCTATGAGGACGGTTATCGACAAGAATATATACTACAAAACATTAGTTTATTGTTTTTTTATAGTTGAATTTGAAATGTTTACAAAATTAGAGCTTATTCAAGTTATTTTTAAGTTTTTTCAAAATATAGAGCTGACTTAATTTTAAAATTATACTGTTCTATTAGGTAAATCTGCAATTCTCTAACTAGACCTAAAAGAAAAATGCCTCAAGTGTAATATTATTATCTTTTCTAGTATTAATGATCTATGTATTATTTTATTATTTTATTATTGAATTATTTATTTTATTATTTTATATTATTATTTTATTATTATTAATTCATTATTAATCTATTATTTATGATTATTATTATTATTCTTATTGGTAGCGCTGTAACTCGTCACTTGATTTTAATTAGGTATCTTTAGGATCTTAAATGATGGTTTCGTCTTCGGACCTTTATTTGTTATGTAATTGTTGCTGTAACCTTTCTGTTAAGAATTACTTAGTAAATTCAACTTCCGTTATTTGTCAATTTAATTGAACACGCTATCCTATTACTCAGAGACCTTTAACTTAATAAAGAGAATTTATATATAAATATAGTATACTATACATATATTATAAATTATAGAATATTTAAAAATGGCTTAATATCACTTTAAATTAGTATTGTAAAGTTAGATTATTTTACTATATATATATATGAAAATTGACAATTAAGTTACGTTTACCTCCTGTAAGAAAAACTTATATTTTAGGTTCCTGACTTGGGAGTATAATAAACGTTAGGATAAGGAAAATCTTCATCTTATTGAAACCCTTCAATTATATATATATATAATAATATTATTTATATATATATTATATATTATATTATATAGATATATTTATATATATATATATATATATATATAATATTATATATATTAATATATATACTACTTATATAGATAATATATATATATTATATATAGATTATAATACGTATATTATATATTATATTATATATATTTATATTATATATATTATATATATTTATAATAATACATACTATAATATATATATATATATATATATTATTATATAATATATATATATAATATCATATTATATATATATATATATTATATAGTTATATATATGTAGAAAACATTTAATAATCTTGTATATATTCGAATGTACTCGGGAAGGCCAGAGCAGTAGCCGAGTGAAGGAGTCGCCCCATGATATAGATAATTATATATATTATTATATATATATATTATATATATTATATATATATTATATATATATATATAATACCTATTATAATATACTATATATACGTATATATTATATATACTATATAATGTTATATAATATTATTAATATACTTATTATTATATCATCAATATATAATATATATTATATTAATATATTATCTATATATATATATATATAATCTATATTTATATATATATATTCATCATTAAAGTTGTTGTCACTTCGTTCTCCCGTAAATTGATGTTAACGATACTCTTGTAAAAATGATTCATAAAACCCAAAAGATGTTCTTTATAGAGATGGAATTGGTGCATATGTTTGTCGTTGTAGTGGATGTATATATAATGTCATAGTTCACAGTGATGATGGCTAAGTAAGCTAAATTTATTCAGATAGTGTTGAACAAAAACAATTGTTTATAAGACTGGTGCGAGCTAATTATATTTGATTAGATCAAATCCCTTTTTATCCCGTATAAAGAACTTATGAAATTATCATAGAATAGTTATTGTTTCCTAAAAAATCCATTAATAAAATGTGACACTGAAACAGATGAAGACATTGACAGTCTAATAGAAGCCATCAGTTCAAGGATGGACAGAAGGTATAAGGTGCTGTGATGGGTAAGTGTGGATGTGTGGTTGCACTTTACTGATTTTACTGCATTGAGGTATGTAAAAACGTAAATTCTTTAAGTGAAAAAATAACAAATAAAGAGATAAGTATAATTGTATTATAATTATTATTTTAAATTTTATTATTTTATAGTATTTTTTCTCTGATCGGTGTTACTCTGAAACCATTATTTGCGAAATCTACAGACCCAATTAACCTATATAAATACACCAATATTGTACTATAACCAATACATTGTTTAGTTTATACTAGATAATATTATTATTAATCTTATATGGCACCGCCATCGGGCTCAAAGTAAATACCTCTTATTTGACCTTACTTTAACCGGGAGTGTCTACCTTGTAGCCCCCTCAGCAACCATAAAAACAAAAGACTCACTTAGCTAACCATGCGGTC
Source organism: Trachelipus rathkii (assembly GCA_015478945.1). NCBI lineage: Eukaryota > Metazoa > Arthropoda > Malacostraca > Isopoda > Trachelipodidae > Trachelipus > Trachelipus rathkii. The sequence continues at coordinate 20,811 of JABUQX010119201.1, read as the reverse complement.
CTCTATCTTCATTCTCTCTTCCTTTCCCTGCCTCATCTGTCTTCCTCTCTCCCTCCTTCTTACCTATTTAGATATGCTATTCTTCTAGTTCTTAAGTCTACTCGAATGTACTCTTATACCACACGTATCATATTGCATTTCTTCTTTTTTTTCAAACTGAACCCCCCTCCGTTGGAGGTCCCTGGACGGCTTCGCATTCTCTAAAATACTGCTCTCATATTTGGGTGGGCTCCGATTCCAACCTCCTCTTACCCTGCCTCCATAAGTTTTCAGTCTTTCTACGTCTCTAATAGTATTTTAAATGTTAAATGAGCATAGGTACATGAGTTGAGTGATGTCCCCCTTACAGGGTTATTATAACGTTAAAGGGTTAATCGATAAAAGGTAGTAAATAGTAGCGTAATATTAACACTAACAGTTCATACGATTGAATAACATTAGCTAAGTCACCATTTACATTAATAGCACCCCTCCAAATTTTACCCAGATACGATATAATCGATTTTCATATATCGATATATATTGGTATTTAGCAGTAGGTTATTAATAATAATTAAGCATAACTCTCGGCGGTAGAAGGCAAAGTCGGAGTGCGTAAAAAAAAAAAACGATCCCTTACAGGAGATCGTTTTTCGACTCAGATTCGATTCAATTCGAGAATCGATTATTCATTATCGTAAGTCTTCAGACGTAAATATTAATAATAAAATAATAATACATATATAAATAATATATAAATAATAATTAATAATAATTAATAAATATATAAATATATAATTTAAAAAATTTACATTTATAATTTATATTAAACCAATAATTATAATATATAAAATAAAATTTTAAACTTAATATAAAATTAATGTGTAATAGTGATAAATGCGCACGCAAACGGTGACGAATCGTGCACTCCCCGCGTGACATAAACTTCGTTCTTGTGCCTGACGAGATTACGTACATTACACCTCGGAAGCCTAACTACTTCGTATAATTGCGCTCTGATAACTATCATTCTCGGGTTATTGGAAGTCTCAATAAAAAGTAGGCATAAACAGCGGTGACGTACGGCTACTCAGCTCTCGGGGGTGACCGTCTCCAATCATCTATAAATATACATACCTAGAGACTTGAATATATTATCACGGGATTTCGTGCTTAAGTATAGTATACCATACATCAGCTTTTATTTATTCAGAGTTATTCAGACCTACTTATAATCTCTTATGTCCTTCATATCGCAAAAGGGTTGCACCTCGCTCCGGATGCGGCATCACTACCTATATAATTTTATAATTTATATTTATTCAATATATTATATATTCATAATATATATTATAGTATATATTAATATTAAATATAATATTAGAATATATAATTTATAATTATATTATATTATATAATTAATAATTAAATTATAAATTAATTACAATATATTAATCATATTATTAGATTATATATATATATTCAATAATATATATATATATTAATAATATAATATAAATAAATAATACTATATAGTTTAGTCTAGGATAGTATAATAATATTTAAATTAGATTTTATACTAATAAAAATATTACAAAACTATAATAGCATTATCCCATCCCATCCTAATAATAAGCTATATTCGTAAAAAGTGTAAATGCTTGACAAGAACTAAATATATCGATGTCATTCCGTATGTGAGTTACGCGACGCGCGTACAAAAACAACCAACAACCAACAACGCAGGATATATGTTCACTGTGCAGCATTGCACACAGTCTTTAGCAAAAAAAAGTTAAAAGTCCCATAGAATTAAAAACCATAGGGTTTACTATACTTGTTTTATCGCACTCAACGCCATGGCGCGACTTTACAAATCGCGGAAGCAAAGAGAAAGACTATTGACCGTGAAAAGCTACGTGGAAAAAAACGATGGTTTGGAAAATTATAACATGTTGAAAATCAAACGAATCTTATTTATATATATAATATATTATATTATTATAATATATATATATTTTATAATATATATATTATTTACATATATATTATCATATATATTTAAATACAATTATATATATTATATTTATATAACTTTATACTATATTTGTAATGCTAATGACTTAACGTTTGACTCACCACCCTTTTCGCTTGAAGGGACTAGAGATATCTTGCTCAAACTTGGAATATTATCTAATAGGAAGGTAAAGCCTCGAAAAGGCGTAAATTTCAAAAAGTCTCTTAGGAATTGCTAATATAGGGGGAGGTCGCCCCCCCGAGGTGGGACGTTTTTTTTGATAACTTTGGCCGTATGAACGTATCATACCCCCTTGGTTGACCCCCGGCGCACTTCTGGATGAGCCCAATAGATATTATTAGCACAGCTCCTCCTTAAATAAGCGTTAGTGTACGCGTAAATGATCTGCCACAGTCTATAGTGCTGCGATAGAACCCCATACTTAGCTTTGTGTTCGGCACCCTAGAAATCGAAAGTAAGCGTAGCTACGTGGCAGACACTAGCAGAGCCGTCTTCGAGAGTCTACGCCGACTAAATATTGAACAGATCAATGTCAGTAGACAAAGAAAGTAAACGAAGTAGATGTTAAGAACATTGTTCCCACACATATAAAGGTCAACCACTCTATTTAATTCAAGCTTATGAATCCACTTAACATGGACAACTTATATATTAATATAATCAAGTTTAATACATAGTTCTTAAAGAGCACATATATTCCTAAAAAGATAAGCCGTTCCCGTGTGGACTATGAGCTTGTCGATTACAATGATCTCCCGAAGGGTTGCAACCGAATTGAGTCGTTTTTAAGTCGAGCCATCTCGCTGACGGTTCCCGCGAACTGCCGCTCCAGGATTGACTGGTCTCCCTGAAGACTTTCGCTTCCCCGGTCTACACCCCGTATGCAGGGTACATATCAACGCAAGAGAAATATGGAGAGATACATGTTTGAAATAACTATATATAGAAAAAAAGTGTAACGATATGGTAAGATCAACAAACGAAAGTAACAGAAATAATATTGAGGATCAAACATCAAAAATTGGATGTCAAATGTTTTTAGTAATGAATTATTATTCATCTATTTAATTATTTATTAGAACAATTTAATAAAAATTTTGGAATATTTTTGTAGCGTAATATTTATTTCGCCCGCCGCGACGAGATGGTTATATTTCGTATGGGCCGTCAGGGTTTCATTAAGTATCTGAAGAACGACTAAAGAAAAGAACTTGTTGTCCAATTGAAATTAGAATCAGCTGCAAGAATAAACTAGTGAAGCTCTCGTATACGCGCGTGTAAAAAAGACCAAATAATATTGTTGAAGTATCTTAGAATGGGTCGGTATTTTCTTGCAGAGAATCAAATACGTGAGGCTACTGGTAGGTAAATGGATGATTATTAATGATTATGGAATTATGCATGATGATGCATCGATGATGATGATGTGGGTTATCTTATGCATGTGCGACTTTGACACGTAAGTTTATACTATAGTACACTCCGTGGGTCCACCCGAAGGGTTCCCCCACCCCCGTTTATAAAAAAAAAAAATCGATTATATAATATACTATATATAGATATTTTGTTATTTAGGCTTAGAATAAATTATGGTTACTATGATAGATAGGATTCAAGGAAGTTGAATTTATCATAGTAAGAATAATATTAACTATTGAATATTTGTGAATCTAGAGGTTAGTTGGCTCCTGCACACGTGATTGAGCTGGTATAGAACACTGCGCGTTTAGCCCCTGAAGTTTATAAACCCAGTAGCTATATAGTATATTATATAATACGAAACTAAATATAGTGTTGAGTTATCGTGTCCTTATATATTAAAGAGGTTAAATCTAACGTTAGTAAAATTATATAAATCTTTTATGATAGGTCTCAATAAAATCTTTCATCAGTTCTCGGCAGAACCCCACCTCTCTGTCAGAAAGTGTCTATTGCCCACCTCCCCACCCACTCAAAATTATACATGCGATAGGATAGATTGCTCTTGCATTGGAGGGCAATCAGAAGCAGTTTGTTATTACACTAAAAACTACTCCGATCTCTGCGTGTGGCGGCGTTGGTTTAGGCGAGGTCCCCGTACGTCGAGGATCGCCGCTTCTCGCAGGGACGAGAAGCTCGGTGGGAAACAAAGAAAAGAGGCATCATAGCTAATATACTAGTTGCCAAACAGAGGATACGAATGAGTAAGGGTAATGAAGTATAGGATGACTACTTCATATAAGTGACAGAATTAAAGTAGGTAAAGTGAATATGAAAAGGAGCTTAGATCAGAGGAGCTAGTAGTTTGATAGCCGCATATAGGTGCTGCTGTACCAGGTGCGGTGCCGAATGTATATATTTAAATATTTGTGTAAAATATACAAATATTGGTTAACTATATGTCTTTATATATATATATAATAATTGTTTATGGGTCATGTAGATTTCGAAATAATATAATGGTTTAAGAAAAAATCAAGCAATAAAAAAATAAAATATTAATAATATTATAAATTAATTATATAAATATAAAAATATTTTAAAAATATAACCTTTTACCAAATTGATATTACTTTTTTAATTGTATGTATTAACTAATATATTTCTTAATATATTTAGTTTAATATAATCTTATACGGACATAGTTATCAGATAAATTCAAAAATCCTTAATAATCTAATTGTGACTGCACACATCAAATTTTCAGTGTGATTCTATTTATGATATGTAAATCTTTTGAATTTTCTTAATTTTTATTCTATTTTATATTTTCTATTGGTATTGTAATTTTAATTTGATTTTTTAAAGGTATTCATTAATATTATTTTATATATTATGTATCTTAAAATTGTCATGTTATTTATTTACATAACCCCTAATATAATCCAGTTTAATTTCCTCTCCAGTGTGAGTGCGTGCTGTCACTACTCCCAAAAACCGAACTCAAGCAGCCTACCCTCCTGTCAATCCGAGTGATACAAGAGGTTTGAGTGTGCGGTTACATTCATCTGATGTGATTAATAGATATAATAATATATTTACATGTTGGCATTAGGGATCTATGATACTATCTCATAGATCCTCAAATAAAGTAGATCAATAAGTGTCTCTCACCCATTACCGCTCAAATCAGTCCACCTCTCGTATAATACTCAATATCCTAGCTCGAAGAATCGCTTCGGCCTTTCATGGAGTCACATGCCATCATCGTAGTGCCTCTCAGTTGATCTCTCTCGACTGACCCGTAACTCTATCTCATCTATGATTATGGCCTATCATCGTTAGTTTTTACGGTTATAGATTCACCGCTGAGTCCACCAAGTAGCTTTATCTATCCACAATTACTAACCCCTCTCAGATACTACTCTTTTACATACCTACCGTCCCCAGTTCAAAAATTCCTAGTTAATATCCCTTATATTCCCGCCTCTTGCTCGCAACCACTACAACGCCTCCTTTCTCCCGATCATTCGGCCCAGTCTTGTCATCTCTGATCTCTAATGACCCCTTTTCTTCTAGATCCTCCACAAGTTCCGTCGTACTCTGAATCCCCTATAGCACTCATCCTCCAACTGATACTATCATGACGTTAAAACAAGCCGACTGTTCTATTCATCCTACACATTATCTCTGATTAACAGTGACTCATAACCATCTCAACGATATTTCTCACTCTTAATATTTCTCCTTCACCTCTCTCCACAAGCTCAACAAATACACGTCTTCTAATACGATCATTCCACTCATATTTACTCCAAAGTCTTCCAGTCAATTCACCACCTCGTTACCACACGCCTCCTCCATGATTAGTATTCCATTGAACTGAACATCGTATGGTGAACTTAGAATCTCTATATTGATCTCAAGTCACAATACGTCTTCGAGTATCCATATTCCATTGTACCATAGTACCCATAAAACTACGTAACCTTAATAAGTACAGTTCCAAAAGGGTTAACCATATACATTACCCACATCTATTACTGAGACACATATGCCAGCAAACTCACAAAGACTTTGATCTCTTGTCTTAGATTCCACCTAAAACCATATTAATATGTGCTAATCAGCCCCTTCCTAATGGCCACTCCATTCACATACCTTATGCTTACCTCTTAGACTAATCACTCTCGCATTCATCCTGGTTACCCTTCATCCAATAGCAACTATTAATCACTATAATATATCAACTCACGACACTTGTGCCAAGCTAGCTCTCTCCATCTACACACTAAACTTCAACCAGTAGTACTAGATCACGCGTCAACTCACATAGCGTTATAAAACCAATATACTTCATTATCTACGAGGATTTACTCTTATTAACCCATTCCCTTACTCTCACGGCAACCAACACTGGTACAACAAAATACTATCTACTCTTAACCATAAGTCCTTCCTCAACGAGAACGTCTCCCTCATCTTCAGTATACTCCAACCCACACAAAACCCCATAATTAGTTCAACCGCCATGTCCTCTAAATCAATAAATCCAGGTCGTTTAAAGTGGTGCTACCTCTAACAACTCGCATCTCAACCTATTCTACACAACAATTCTATCAGTTTCTTACAGTAAACCCTACCATTGTTTCTACCATTGCCTATACATTACAGCAGCAGATCGGCATAAGTGCTTATTGTTCTCATGACCCCGCATACACAACAGAATACTCTTAATACATCTAGTTATATACAAACCAGGAATAATCATTACATCGAAATCGACAATCCCTAGCGATGACGCAATACTAAGAACTTCTCGTCCTCTTATTGTAACAGATCCTGACAAAAACTCTTAATTAGATCCTAAAGAATACTATTTACACAACTTTCTTAATTATTATTAACACCAACGCTTTCACTATTAGAACAATAGATTCACCTATTTACTCTCCATTTCAGCAGCAACCACACTGTGCCACCAAAGCCATCTCAACACTCAAACTTAACGTGAACACTTAGCTACCATAGAGAGTATCCCTATTATCATAAATCCCATTCATATCCTCATTTACTGCCTCGTATGTCAAAATCCACAATACAATGGCTCAATATATTGCTCTTAATCTATCTATAATTTAATAACCACTAGGAGATATATTACGCAATAAATTATCATTAACTACTATAGATATACACCTAACTCAGTATTTCTGAATATAAAATACTACTTAATATAACTTTATAATAAATAGCTATAACTCAAATAATAAAGTTTTACCTCTCAGTAGTATAAAGCTAAAATCATTATCTGAATATTAATATATATTCTTAAACATACATCAATAACCAGACAATGAAATAAACTTGATACTAGTATCATTATACAATACTTTTCTCAATTAAGTATCAGTAAATCAATTATACGTAGGTAGAAAGGTTGATACAACCCAAAGTGAGTTGCAAAATATAAACAAAATTTTATATTAAAAAATTATAACTGTAATTAACATTAAACAAAGTTTTATCCAACACATAAATATAATTAAATATAATAAGTTCTTATAATACTTTACTGAGTTTAACAAAAATATAGTAAATATTAGTCAATAAAATTCTAAAATTCTATAAACTATAATTGATAATCAGTAAAAATCAAACCATCAACCCCCTTCATACACATCCTACCTCTACCACCAGACGTCTATTTTTAAATTATATATATACAATCTAAACGTAAACTTTCGAAAGGGTTGCATTTCGGATTATGAAACTTCATATTAATACACAAAATAATATATAAATTTATTTTTTGTTAATATTTACTTTAACCTGTTACGTAAAGTATTAATTAAATCGGATAAGAACATATAAGTTTTATTATTACATTAATAAAGTAAACTATTAAAACACAAGTTCTATGGCCTAATAGACATATATATTGATTTACCAACTAATTAAAACCATAACACACCATACGTATAACGTAATTAAACACTACTTAAACATTAACAAAGTTCTATTAACTTAAACTACACTTATAAATATACACGCTAGGCATAAGCATTAGTGAGTTTTGGGCCATCACGGTAACGTAGGTATGTATGTATATGAATAGCCTTGACCCTCCTTTCAGTGATAAGGAATATGAGTTAAATGTACCTCAGTACTATATTAAACCCTTTATCGGTGAGATGTTCCCCCATCTCAGGATTCAACATCTTTATATACTAACTTGATGGACGCTATATCCCCTTGGTAGCATTTCTTATCTAGGGATATAGTTAGGTGTAATTGAATGTTGATTTTAGGATACTTTGGTTATATAATGAAAAGTCTGTTTTATTAATTTCATATTATTTATTTGGTAAGTTATGTTAAATATTACTGTCGACTTAGTAGTGAATAATTAACTAAATACTGATTTATGTATAAGAGATATAAATGGTGTAGTTCATTTATGTAGAATATAATTATTACTAGTTAGTGATAACTGAATCTATGAATATAAATTGTTACTATAGTTATGAAAACGTGTAGTCATGCTATAGGTATTTTAAAGATTATTTGTGATAGTATATAATATTAAACGTTAATGTTAGTAGTTATTGTCTAGAGAATTTTTGACTAATTGTTACGACTGAGTTTATTCATAGTATACAAATGATGTTCTACTAGTAGACGAGTGACACATTTTGATGTTATGTTATGGTTAAAACTGTTAGTCTTTGAATATTCCGTGATTATGTATTTAATCTATAGATCAGAGTTTATGGATATGATTTGTATTATAAATATTATCCGAAGTTGATGTCTATTAAATAAATTATTTAGATACGTTAGTAGCATTATATCCGTTTTCCGTATGCTTAGCTTAGACACGGTATTATTGCTAAATTTTTTGATTTAAATAATTTACGAATGTGCAATGAAAAATTAACATTTGATATGTTATGTAGTAATATATCTTTAGTCTTTGCTTAAAATAGATGACCACTTTTCGTCATAATATGTCTCTGTAAATGTCCTTCGGGCTGTCACGTCCGGGCTCATAATATAGGGAAGTAGTTAAGTTATTTGTTACGATAAGTGTATTTATAAGGTACCTATATATTCAACTATATGTTGTGTATAAGGTATTTGATCGGAATATACAGTTAGTATGTTAATGTTAGTGTTATTTCGTAATAGATATTAATAATTATGAGTAAAGTTTAGTAGTATTTTACTATATGTTTCGATTGTACATTAGTATTCTATATATTCTAGTTTATAAGTTTATATATATGTTAGTCTTATTATTATTAATATGTAATAAAAACAACTATAATACATTTTAGTCAACATATATTCGATGTTAGTATATAAAAAACTTCATTTTTTGTGTTATGTTTAAATAGTTGTCGAATTGATTACTCGACTAAACATAATGACCATTGAATCAATATAGAATTCAATAGATCAATAAGGTCAATGGAGTGGTATAAGTTAGTATATGTTGAGGTGTAGGGATCTATATAGCTTGATACCGGATTTATGTTTGAACTAATTTACTGCTCATTATTTAAAATCAGTAGATAAACTAATTATACTTTATTTTATCGAAAAATTTTATTTTCATGAATTGGTACTATTATGCCGTTAGAATCTCGGTTTCTAATTAGTTATAATACTTTGTTAATATTGATATTATTACAGAGTTTGATATGTCCCGATTAGTCATGATTAAGATATATATAGACATGGTTATGATATTAAATTTATTTTGTTATATAATATAATATTTACTGTATATATTATATATATGAGTCAATGTGAAAGTATAACGTCTAGATATGTTTAGAGAATATGCATCATAAAAATTTTGTGGGAATTTACGTATATTTGTATTGTGGCAATGCTATAGTTATATCTACTAAGCTGTTTAAGATGAGTGGAACTTTGTTTAATGATAAAATAAGGAATATGAAAATTAAATACATTTTAGATCTACAATATTATACCTGATATTATTCGTATTATAAGTTTAGTGCTTAATATTTAATTATATTTCTAGGAGTTACTGAAGTGTTATTGCACATATTATATATGTTAGTATTATTAATGTGAAAACATGTTATGTTAGCATAGCTGGTTTACTACGTTAAATAATATATATAATATAGAAAGTTATCAATGATTATATGTGTTGTCGTAGCTATGTTTATCCGAATGAAACTCTTAATGCGAAACATAATCAATAGTGTTAATGTGTGTGTCTTAGTGCGATGCTCGATTGTGGTTGTTAATGGCGTGCGTATTAATGGTGCCTTTCTGTGCAATAAAGAATTATTTAATTGATGATTATATGTGTTAAAGCACAAAAAGGAATGGGTTTACGTTTTGTACCCGCCCATAAATGCTAGCGTTTAATTGTTTTTTTTTAATGTTTCTTTTTTAAAATAGTTAAAAACAACATAATCGGTATAATTGTTTGTGTGTTAGCTTTCTCTACCACAACGGTCTGCCATGAATATAAGGATTTTGTTTATAATTTTTCAATAACCGTATATGCGTTCTTCGGGCATAAGACTTTTCATAAGTATACCTCCTTGTTATTAAGGTAAAATATAGATATATAATGTATAATGTTTAAGTACGTTTTATCATATCTATAACATATCTATATATATCTTAGTTCAGGTTATGATTTCAATATTTATCTATATTATGTAAATAGTATAAAAACTATATTTAGTTATATCGTTTAGACAACTATAATATTCGGTAACAGTTAAGTCATATATACACAAAAACTTATATGTTTTTGTGCGTTATATGGTTTAGTCGAAAATGGAATATTCGTATAATAATGACGTATAATAGAATATATTCAGATAGATATAGATAAATAATACAATAGAATTTTAAAAGGTTCTTTGGTTTGTGTTGCGGAAGCAGTATATAGAGCTATGATGATGGGTGATATTGATGTGCGACGGTCGATCGTATGATATGGATCTCTGATTTTACTGAATTTACTGATTTACTGCATTATAAAAATCTAGTAAACGCTAGTGTAATACCAAACCTCTCTACGAAGGTGGATAGCGGAAATATATATCAAAATACAGTTTACTGACAGTTGTTATCTAAATGTAAGTGTTTAGTGTATTATTTAGTGTAATTGGGAGTTACAAAGAAAAGATTACTCTCGTATGAGAGTTGCCCTCTTACCGAGTACATTTGCTTTAGAGATTGTTTCAGAAGAAGTGTTAGTTACAGATCCATCAGTGCTCTTGATTATTTAGAGTTAAATAAAAAACAATTAATTTAGTTTTAATGATGTTATTTTTATATAATTTTTTAGAAAGATTTATTAAATTTTTTAAGTCTCGAATAGTAATAGTATCGCATCTGTGATTGTGAATAAGTTGTTAATGAACAGCTGACTGGTATTCCGTCTGAGCAACAAATAATTATTTCTTGTAAAGTATCGGTTAGTGCGTTCCAGATATACGCACTTTTCTAGCTTAATAAAGGGTGTGTAATAAGAATTTAAACATATAAGAACTTAATGTTGTTTCTTTATCTGAAACTTCGTTATTTCATAACGAAGCGGTATTATGATTGGTTAGAGGTGGAATCCGGTTATTTGTGATAATCTAGCAATTTCTTCTTGAGTAAGATCTATTCTCGTTCGAGTCCTCTAATGATATAATCTCTTGTGTGTTAAAATTAAAGGTTGGCAAGGTGGGCTGAAAATACTCCTCGTTCTGATGAGTAATACATTTGTCACTATGTGATAGGTGATTGATAAGATTTGAAAGCCTTACTGTTCTTATTTGCTCAACCTCACTCGTTCTGCTTGCCTATGGTCTGGAGCATTATTTATCGTTGATGTTTAGATTATGTGTGTTACTAGATAATGATTTTAACTGTAATAGTCAGTATTTATTCGTGCTTAAAGATGTGTCAGGTTCTTCATTGAGATAAATTATATTCTGTTAGTTTATTTCTTAGGTTAAATAGTTTACTAATAACTATGCTGGTAGCTTTTTACTAACTAATATATATAATTATATGTTGAAGAACTTTGTTTAACTATAGTTAGTGAATATATACTATAACTTCGTAACTAGCATCTATGTATAGTGTAATAATTAGAATTAATATGGATTATGGTATACATATAAATTATTATGATTATATAAATTACATTTAACTAGTAGTTAAGTGTAATAAATAATATTAATCATTGATAATTTAAAAAATACATGTATACTCATTATATATTATATATATGTATATATAAGTGAGTAATACATACTATAGGTATTTATTAATAGTATATTGAATCAGGTATATTTAACTAGTCTTTTGCTAATATGCTAACTATAATGAGTTAAGTTATACTTATTATTTAATCTGTTGGTAAGTAGTATATAGATAGATACTTAATAGTATTATATGTATATAATATAATCGCAATTATTATCTCTTGTTTTAAGGTTATATTATATCGTAGTCGTTGAGGATTATTATATTAGTTTACTGGATATATTTTAGTATGCATTATACTATAAATATATTCATAGTTCCAGATTGATTAGCTATTAATTATATATATATAAGTCATTTATAATTTAATTAGTTGATAACTTATTGTTACTAGTATCAGTCAAGACTATTAATATTATTTAGTAATTGTAATCTTTGTATACAGTATATTAATGTGATTTTAGTTATATTGAGTTATATTATCTATATGAAAATGATACTCGAAATTGAGACTTCGAATCATTAGAAATTTCAATTTAGAGTTACTACATCATATGATTCTAATAAATATAGTGATATATATAATTTATATATATATAGTATATATGCTACAGTAATAGAGGTAGTGGATAACTTGAGTAATTGGATTATATAAGTTTTTAAATTTATATATTACTCAGTAAATTTAATAATTACAATATATATATTGAATATATATAGTATATCATAGAGTAGTCATGTAAACGTTACATATTTTAGATATAATATATATTTTTATTAATATATATTTGATCCATATGTCTATGTTAACAAAGACAATTATTTACCTCCCAATATAGATCCCTCTAAAAAATTTAATTTCGTATCTACTTATATGAGGGTATTGTCTTGTAGATTTTGAGTTTATGTAAGTATTATTATGTTATATTTACTGCTTTATAGGGTATACGGATGAAAAAAAATAATTATTTCACTACTACATTGTTTACTATTACTATAAATAATGTTTACATATGCCTAAAAAATACTATAGGAAAAAAGTCATATAAAATCAATAGATCGGAATCCTGATTTCAATACGGATTATAGATTAGGTGACTCAATGGGAGATCATGATTTTGGACAGGCAGGTTAGTGACTTGGTATATATAATGTATTAGGTGTATTACTTATATAGATTTATTTATGTAAAATATATTACTGATATAATTATTTATTGATTATAGCTATATGATATAATATATATACATTATATATATATTATTAGTAAATAAATATAATATTATATTGATTACTTAATATTAATAAATTACTAGAATAAAATATGTTTCTATTATACATTTATATATTAATATCAATATGAGATTACTATGAAGTATAATGGACATAATATAATATCAACTTCAGATCTCTAAATAGTATACAATCCGTTACTATAAGTGATATATTTGAGTACAGTTATATATATATAGATGAGTTATATAGTAGTTATTGGTCGGTATAATTGATTTGATCTGATATACTATATATATATTTAATCGAATATTATTAGTAGTATATATATATAAAATAGCAGTTATATACAGGGTATGGCGTAATTATACAGAGCCTATGAACAGTTCTCTTGGGTACGTCAAACGCTGAATCATCGTCCACGAATGAGAAAGAAATTTCGGTAGATGATGATCCAGCAGTATATGATTCACAATATTTGTGTGTTGATAACGACGAAAGAACCTCCTCTAGTCCAGAAATGGAGAATCAAGATCAGAGAGAGATGAACAGTGATGCTTCCCATCTTTTTAACAATTAACTGAAGAGGGTTCTTGAAGTAATTAATCACGGAGAAAATGCAAAGTCTTTGAGAACTTTTTCGTAGTACCAAGGCCTGGAAGGGTTATTTTTAATATTAATTTTTCTGAGACGTTTGTTGGAATACCTAAACACTCAAATCTCTCACTGAAAGAAGCTAAAACGAAAATCACTGGAACACCAAAGGCCGACTTTCGCCGCATTTTAACCACAATGACAAACCACACGCACCCACTCTACCAACTTTAGGTTATCTACAAACAATCATAACCATAAATCAACCTTTTTTTGTTTTGGGACTTTTAGAAAGTGGGCGGTTACATCTCCGTACCCCAACTAAACACTTCTATCCGCCAAAATAAAAATAGAAAAACAAAAAACATGTTTCACACCTCTCAAGACAATTGATTCATTAGAAAATTAATTGGCCAATCACCTATCAATTAAAAACCAACCCCTCTCTATCCACGACAATATAGGCACAAAAAATATCTCAATACTCTTATGCCACCCTTCCAGTACTAAAATCAAACAGCCATTTAGTAATAAGCAACTACACGATTTATATTAATTGTCTAAACTCTGATTTTATATCATTCAGCTTCCATTCATATCAAACTAATTTGGCGCAGACGCCACGCCCTCGTCCCACCGAGCAGCAGCTCTCCCTCAACGATGCAGCCATCAGCACACGAGGGACCTGAACCCCGCTTTGGCGGAGAATTTAATAGAAGACAAAAACCAAGGCTCGTCATGTATTCTGGTAGCAAAACATACATAACATGTGGCCGGACCCAACCAGGGGTCAACACCAGACTCAGGATGTGAAAGACAATGTGCCACTACCCTTGAACCCCTCGGACGGTAGCAAGTCTAGTAGCTCCAGTTGTAAATAACAACATGGAAACAAAACTAATCTTTAACCCAGAACTAATACACGCCGAAACATTCAAATGTACCCATTGCCATTATGAAACTAATTGCCACATCACAACTTTCACTAATTACCCCATTAATAAATAATAGCAGGCGAATGTACCATAAATCTCTTTCATTGTGCATACTTTATTGTACATATTCATGGAACACCTCAATCATCATACACCGCACCAATACATATAAGTATGTGACGTGCAGATAAAATAAATTACTTACTGCAGCAACAAAACACCCTATACTTTCACACTGCATTACCATCAATAGTAGCATAGAATAAGATAAAGTACCCTCATGATCAACCGAAGAAACAAACGTACCCGTAATGTTCTGCCTGTTCCTTTATAGAGATTCTTTTTATAAAATTCTAACTACACCAACCGAGTCTCCACCCCTGCTATATTAAAATTACCTCATATTCTTATTGTTAATCTTGACCACAACCCGGCACACTAGGAATCAAATACTATATTGATATACCCTCTATTTATCCATCTCATCTCATACACATAATCCTTAAAAAAATGAAACAGAACAAAAAAAACGATTAATTCTTACACCATTTTGAGAAATGAGGAAAGTTTTTTGTTTCTTGACAAAGTTCACAGCATAGAAAAACTTATGTACAAATATGACAACACAATCATTTTTCTTTGGCAAGATAAAGGGGAAAAATACGGATAAATAAATGAGATTACATTCTCTTCAAGAATAATATACACTGACAACCTTTCTTTTTTGTTATACCATAAAAACAAATATATATACCAGCCGGGAATGTGGGTTTCCTAAATGTTCCTTCTCAGCAACTCATATTAGAAAAAGAAATATACTTTAAAATTACACTATTTAAAAACTCACCATTTCTATTAGTACCAAAAATAAATAAAATAAATAAAAAGACAGCTACTTCAACATATTTATTTTTGTTAGGTGGACCTTCTATGACAAAGTCGTGAGCCATACACTTGCATCCCAGATATTTATTTTTTTTTCACACATATTCAATTTAAAGTATATAATTGTTACCTTTCCTACCCATATTAAACACAATTAGCGGAGGGCAAGCAGAAGCGTGCCCTCTTTACAATGCCCTTTACAGCACGGTCTCTAGCCAATATCCACCAACAATGAACACCCCAAGGACCTGCGGCCCCACTGCGATCTGACAACAAAACCCTAGATTAAGCACTCTTTTTCTCGGGGATTTACTCAGCAACAAAAGTTACAAAAATTACCATTTTCACACATTTAATGGAATTAGTCACATATTGACTAAGTGGATAAATAAGACGCTACGTATATTTACATTTTATATATTCTTCTTTAAGCAAATCTTTGTACCATTATTAAGAAGTTAACCTATGCGCGACACCTGAACAGACAAACTCGCAAAAACTCGCCTATTTCCAGTTTAAAAAAATAATTCAAATAAGGTAACCAAATGACTTAAGGCCTGCTATTCGTATGACCAACATACCATACCATTCATATCTCCATTATAGAGCATTATACAGATACCAATCTCTAATATATATATAATAATCATAACAAAATCAAATCCCTGTACTAATATATACTATATAAATAGATCATATACTATAACTATTATATTAATAATATGACTCATATAGCTAGCTATTATCATATATACCTATCAATATAAGATATATCTCTAAATATCATACTATATACTATACTATATATATACTATATATATATATACATAATATACTATATTATTCACTCATACCCTAAAATACGGTTGCGCGTATCTGTTCTTTCCCACCCCCGACTAACAATCTACAGTCATCTCAAAGGACCAACCAATACCCCACCAATAAATATAAAACTTCTTTTGGAGTAAAAACGTAAGTCATTAAAAGTTTACAATATTGATATTAAAAAAACGAATCCAAATGCTTAAGCACCAAAAAAAACAAACCGAGACACAAAGGAAAATTAAAACTTTCTTTCCTTAGGACGAGCCTCCTGTGTAAGGAAAACAATATTGAAGAATCTTTCACAACGCTCTCAGCATAGTTTATAGTATACTTAGAGATTATATAAATATATAGGTCATAGTGGTAAATAATATATACTACCTATATACTATGCTACTACCTAGCTAGTTCTCTCACCGGTAGATCAAGATACCTATAACTTAGAAGTAACTAATTAAGTACTCACATACCTATCATATAATGTCAGCATATATACTATATAAGTACCACTATAACTACAACAAACTATAACATAATATAATATAATATTTTAAATTGACCATACCTCCGAGTGGTTCAAACAACACACCCTGAACGTCTACTTTATCATCCATGCAGACCAGGTTTGAAGCTCTCGTTGAGACAAAATGTTTATAATTTTAAGACCAGTTTATATTTTATGTCTATGACAATATAACGGCATAATTTAAAAGAATAACTTTAAGGAAGAGCAATTAATAATAAAATAAATAAATTTAACCATCTATCATAAATAGCTGATTCGAATGTTCCTTCAGAAGCCCATTCATGTCAATATATATATTTCCTGTCACCACATATAAAGTTTTTCTGTTCATTAAAAAAACTCAATTTGTTCTTATTTAAGTCAGCTTGAAGAAAATTTTATTGGAGCTCCCAACCTCAATAAGGAAAGTGTAATGATTCCCTTTAACTTCTAAACGCCTCATTACTGTTTTTTTTATATTAATTCGAAAGCTAAAAACCAATAACACCGCCCTCATCCATAAACCGCTACAACATACAGATTGCATCACGTCCATTTAATAATATATCTCCACATTAACCCTTAACGCATTATAAACGCACACACTTAGTTTGGTCTGCTACCATCAAGGCAAACTAATCATATATATAAATATTTCCAAAATTCTCCGGTGAGTGTCCGGTTAAGTAGTACAGTACCAAATAAGGCACGAGTCTGTTCTTCCAACTGCGCTAAAGCGCATCTCATTTCATCTATACCACAATAAGTCAATATTGTGAAAAACGAACAGTTTTCTTTTTTACTTTAAACAAATAATATGGTAAACGTTCAACTTTAAATGATAAAGATGTGTATTAAATGTTATTGTCTTCTTTTATATTCCACCTATTGGCAGGGCAGGTGACCGTCACTTTTTTTTAATTAATGAAATTCCTCTTCATAATTAAGCAACAGAAACCCAACATAACAGGTGAGTTTAGGTGTAAGGTCTGAGATTATCTTAAAAAGGGACCAGACAAGACCCATCATACGTCAGGCCGAGTTTTTTTTTTTACAAGACCAGACAGAGGACGTCTAATTGACCTGTTACGATGTGAAAGTGTATTCTGATAAAGGTATCAAATGGCTGAGATGAGCCACATTTTTTCTCTGTATCATAAATGCCCCCTGCGACCGAAACTGTACAGGTTAGTATGAAACAAGGATCAATCGATCAAGATAAGATCTACACATTACCATATCTTCAATCTGGACATTAGATTTTACGATTGACATTAAACACCTTCGAAGTAAAACGTGTAACACCAGTTTCAAGCAAATTAAAAAAAAAAAGCCACTAATAATTTTATGTTACGTTCTTACAATTCGTTCACTTTTTTTTTTTAAATGTTGCTAACCGATAATGATATTGTCTCTTACACTTGTCCGAACGCCTTATCTCCCTTCTAATACTCCGATTGGCTATTAGACTTTATTTATTTGTTACGAGGGACGGACAAAAGAATATCAGCCTTTCCAGAACAGTCCACTCTTTTTTTAAATACGAACTCTAACTACACTCTATTATTCAGTTCATTATAAAATTTACTTATTAACTGTCAATTTCGCTCACACAGAGAACAGGCACAAAGACAGCAGCCGATCTCCAATACTATTAACACGAAACAACTTGTTAGCGTTATCAATTCTGCTTTCTGTTTATACTACTATCAGAAGCTTAACGTCCCAAAAAAAGAACCGGGAACCTGAAAAACGCCCTCTTTTTTTGTTTTAATTCCCTTTCCAGTGCCTCAGACACAACGAAAACACAAACCACCACTCGCGACACAGATCTGTTACCTTACATATATAATACGCTATAATATATCATATCCATAATAACCTATACGATACTATATCACGGTATGACATAGATCACACAGTAGTCAGTATATATATATTATATATCCATAATATTAAATATATTAAGTAAGTACCCGGCCCTGCTTAGACTACACCATATATCACTAATATCACTAATATATATATACGCTATATATATATACATATAAATACTTCAGTAGTAGCTATATTAGATATATAATTCTCAACACCATGTTCCGCATCCCTGCAGGTTGGTATCAGCGGCAGAAAGTCATTTTTTACACTTCTGCAAACTGATAGAAAGAGAATAAGGCAAGCTCGTAATTTTCTTTTTTTTTTCTGCATTGAAATCATTATTCTCAGGAACTTTACGAAAGGGGGAGAAATAAGAGCTTTAATCAAAGTTAAAAAAAAATTATGCAACAGACAACCGAGCCTGCAGCAATTTTTTAATAATATTTGGGACAAGAACAGTGGTCGTGCGGTCCGAGTGGTTCCAAAAATAAAAGAAAACTTAAGTTCTCTACACCCAAAGAAGAACAGTTTAATATCTCACACAGCGAACTTAACGCGCGACTCCAAATGCTTAAGAAGCAATATATAGAACATTATAGCAAAACGAGCACCCTCACTGCTGTGGGCACCCTCTCTCCATCAGACTAATCAGACATCTCTACAACTGAAAAACTTTCTAAATCAGTTATTTGATAATATAAAAAATCAAACTTATTTTTTCTGTACTTCTCCTTTCCCAGATACTAGGGTTCTCTGCTCGTATCGTGTCCGTTCACATATCAAATATATAACTCACAAACAAAATAATAAAGTGTCAACAGAGGGCGTGGTAGTTAAATCTAAAGATTAATTTTTACAAAAGGTAATAACATTGTGTACTACATATTCTGTTCAAATCTATAGTAATCTTTTTCCTGCTAAAATAAGAGTACTCACCATACATAAAGCCTCTTCGAACACCCAGACTCTCACGACCTGTCCCGCACTCGATCACACGCCTATCCACCGACCGAACCCAGCGCAAGACTACACACAGAGGAACAACAGTGATTTAATCTTCTCGCGAATGATGGAGTTAGCGAGTAGAGAGGAACCTCTTCTTAACGTCCCCACCCAGTTCTAGTCACCCCGAAGCATCAGCAGCCGCATGAGCAACCTGCTTACTCCCACCAATTGCGTAGCTGCCATAAGCCTCCGTCCAGGCATGGCCATTATCTTAGAATGACGGACGTCTTAAACAGGAATATGATGACTACGGTCTACTATATCATATATATACTGTAACTATATATATTAGATACTGACTTATATATAAATATATATATATATATCTACATATGAGTAGTCTATTCTGGTAATAATAATACTATATATGATTACTACTATATAAATATAGGATTATATAATATCTATGCGATACTAAATCAAATAATATGAGCTTATATTCATAGTATGATGAATGCTTCTTCACTTCACCTTTGCCTGCTTTTGCCCCAAGCCATCTGGGGCGGACGCGCGTAAGAGTCTGGCTGGTTGGACAAGGCAATCGGAAGTAGAACGAAGGCAGCTTAGCCCGAAACCATGGCACAAACGTCACGAAAGAAAGTCCCCGCCCTTGCACCGCCGCCCTCCAGTCACCAGTTAATATGTGAAGCTGCAGTCACGACAAGAAAATCACCCTTAGAGCAGTCGAGGTCAGGACCGGCGACGGGGACCCTCTACATGGTAAATTCTCGTCAATGCGTCTAGCTCTCTCTTTT
>JABUQX010119200.1:17500-21501 GCA_015478945.1 Trachelipus rathkii | reverse complement strand
ATTATTCATACGCTAGGTATGTTAGGTTTGCATTAGTGTACATTATATTCCTAGTGGCGGTTATGATTATGTTAGCTTTATTTTGATGCTAAAAACTTTGTTTGATTAAGCACTATTATTCGTAGCGTTAGTATATTAAAGAACATATTTTTATGTTATTTTGTCCAAAAATGATACATGAAATATGACTTTCGAATCAATTAGCACTCAAAAGATCACAGGGCGGGGTGTGAGAACGTAGGGGGTGACTGCCGGGAATGGTTGGTTTTGAATTACTTGATTTACTGATTTACTGCTTTTAAAAATCAGTAAATTATGTACGTTTTTACTGTGATAATTTTACTCAAGGAACTTCATTTTATTGTTATTGTTAGTATAAAAGGTTTTGATATTTTTTGTTATGTTTGGTTTAAAAACTTTGTTATGTGTTTGCGATTATTCCGCTGCGGGATTATGATAATTTAGACGAGGTATTGTATGAATTTTTTTTGTTAAATGTTACGAAGTTGATGTAAAACATTTGTTTACGTCAGCATTATATTCTTTGTCAGTAAGATGATTAGACAGGTTTATGCTAAACTTTTTGTTAAATATTACGATGCTTTAATGTAAAATTAACATTGATTATGTCAGAGATATGTTATTTTGAAAAAAGTGTGGCAATAGGTTACGTTTTGAACGAAGTGTTTATGTACTTTACTGTTGTTAAGTGCGAAAGTTATGTTTAATGTTAGTGATTATTCGTTGCGCTATGTTGTGTTGGGTTTGGTCATTGTACATTAATTCTGTTAGTTCAGTTATGTTATGTTAGCTTTATTAATGTGGGAAACTTGTTACGTTAGCATACTTTCACTGCTCTGTATGATAATAAACAAGGTTATGATAAATTCTTGCTAAATATTACTTGTTTAATGTAAAATTACACGTAATTGTTGAGATATGTTGGTATAGTAAAAGTTATTGAATAGGCTTTTAGTTTTGTTATGCAATTGTCCAGTTACTTTACAAGTGTTAAGTGTGGGAACTTTCGTTAATGTTAACAGTTTATTCATGCTCTAAGTTGTGTTAGATTCGTCGTTGGATAACATTATTTTCTTAGCTCTGGTATAATGCTATGTTAGCATCTATTAATGTTGAAAACCAATGGTTACGTTAGCATTTACTATTTCATGGTTAAGTATCCAGAACTTAATCTTGTGTTGTGACTTAATGTTATTGTTGTTGTTGTTGTTGTATGTTGTTGTTGGTCGAACGTAGGCAATATATACCCCTTTGAAAAAACTGAATGGTTTCGTTCGGGGCCATTTGTATTTCTTGTTTACTTTCTTCCTGATTTCTGTTTTAAAGGAAAGAATCTCTTAACCTTTTAGTAGCTGTGTTATATCATCCGGAACATATTTCGCCAGGTAAGAACATTTTTTTCCGCTGTGTTGGTATTGATGTCTCTCATTCTGCTCCACGAATGTCCTCTTTACAAGGACCTTTACATAGTATTTCCAGTCAGGTGACTGATCATCGCCAAAAGTGAAATTGATTCCAACCCTCATACGAATCCTATCATAGTCTAAGTCTTATAATATTTATATTTAATCGTAAACCAAATGGCGACTGCCACATTGGTTGTATTCCTGACAGAGGGTCAAATATAATAAGTATTGCATCACTTTATGCAAATGGTTAAAGCATAAAATCCTTTTCATGTTTAGAGCTTGGATATTTCTGGAACACGCAATCCACTGACTGTTAAACAAGAAGCATTAAGCTCAAAAACTTTACTTTATTTTCGTCTACTCGTTAGGTATATGAATGGTTAGGTATATGGGTTATGATACCAGTTTTTATTGATGGGAAAACTTTATTATGTTAGAGTATATTTGTTGATCAGTTATGATAATTACCCATTGTTGTGATAAATTTTAGTTAAAATATTACCATGTTAGTGGTAAAATTTAACATCTTTATGGGTTGGAGAATTGATGGTGATAAAGTAAGGAATTAGCTGTACGTATTTGCATTGCCTATGCTAGTTACTTTACAGGTGTTAAAATTATGATCTTTTGGTTTAAGGTTAGCAGTTTTGATTTCTTTGCCCTTAAGATGTGTCTGGTTTGCCTTTGTACATTTATATCTTTTAGTTTCAGTGATGCTGATGTTAGCCTTATTAATGTGAAAACTTTTGTTACGTTAGCATTACTTTCTCGCTGCTCTGCGTATGATGAAGTTAACCAATGTTGTGAGAAATTTTAGTTAATTGTTACTGTGTTAGTGTAAGAATAACGCGTTTATATGTTAGAGTTATGCTTGAAAAGGTCAAGTTTAGGTTACGTTTGCATACCATGTTTAGTTGCGTTTACTGGTGTTTAAGGTGCGTGGAACTTCTTGGTTACATGATCTGCACACTGCTTCATTTCCTGCGCTTAAGGATGTGTCTTATGATTTGTCTATTCGGGCACGCTTAGTTTTCTTGGTTCAGTGATGCTATGTTAGCTTTCATAATGTTGGAAACTTTATTATGTTTAAGCATAACTTTCGTCCTGGTTACTGGTATGACTTAGACATATAGAAAAACCACTGTTGCTGATAAATTTTTGCGTCTAAATGTTACGATGTGTTAGAGTGTAAGGAAACATTTGGTGAGAGTGAGTGTAGCTAGAGTTATGCCTTGAAAAAAGTAAGAGTCTAAGGTTATCTGTTTTGCCAACCATTGTAGCCTCTCCCCTGTTTATTGGAATGTTAACTGTCCTTGGTGAAGTAATAACCCCAGGTTCTTATTCCTGCTTAAGATGTGTTATGTTTGTCTTTGGGCGATTATCTGGTTTCTCTTAGTTAGAGGATGACCTAATGTTAGCTTTATTGACGTTTGAAATTTTTGCTTACGTTAGCGGCATACTATCGCTGCTCTGTATTGGTATAATTAAAAACAATGCCTATCTATCACGTTTCGAGTAATTTTTAGGTTAAATGTTACTCTGTGTTACCGAACGTAAAGGCATTACGTTACATAAAGTATGTTAGAGGTTATGCTTGAAAACGTATGCAACTTTGTAGGTAACAGGTTTGCTATTGTTTCCTAAGTTTAAAGCTGCTTTCATTTTAGTAATTAAAAAAGTGCTGGGAAACTTTGGGTAAGGGCTGAAAATCTTTAACTCCGGAGTCTTTTTAAGATACTGTGGGTATGGTTGTCTTTTGGCTTCTGATTTTCCTTAGGTTTCCAGTTAGCCATGGTTAGCTTTCTATTTTTTAAATGGTGGGGAAACTTTATCTATGTCCGTCATAACTTTCGCCTTTGGTATGGTATTTTTTGAATAAATTAACCAATGTTTTGTTTGATAAATTTTTGGTTTAAAATATGTTACTGTGTTAGCGTGTTTAAAGGAATTAACCGTTAAATAGTTGTTAAAGAGGTATTTGGCCTTTCCGAAAAAAGTAAAATTATGGTTTACCTTTTGCATACCGTGTTAGTTGCCTTTTACTTGGGGGTGTTAAAGTTGTTTGGAACTTTGTTAATCTGTTTAACCGTTATAATTCCGCTTAAAGATGTGTTTAATGTTTTGTCTTTTGGCTTCTATTTGTCTTAGTTTTAAGAATTTTGATCCTTATGTTAGGCTATTAAATGTGAACTTCGTTACGGTGACATTATATGGATGACTTCTTTGTATTAAAAGACGGGGACTTTATCTTATCTTGTTCCATAGGATACTAAAAAAGGTGACTAGAATCAATAGATCAATAGACCAAGGGATGGCCTTAAGGGAAGTGGACGAGATTTGGGAGTTTGGGATAGTGGTTGATTTAAGTGATTTTTACTGGGCTTTCTAGGGTATGTTAAAATGTTCAATTTTTAAAAGTAAACAAATTTGGACTTAACTCAATAGATTCAATCAGAAATCAA
This sequence comes from Trachelipus rathkii, assembly GCA_015478945.1. NCBI lineage: Eukaryota > Metazoa > Arthropoda > Malacostraca > Isopoda > Trachelipodidae > Trachelipus > Trachelipus rathkii. Next base: position 17,609 of record JABUQX010119200.1, on the reverse strand, counting down.
CCAGATTGGTCCAGGGAGTGAGAGGTTGGGAGTAAGTGGCGTTAAATGCTTTAAGTTATTGTCAAAAAAACATATTTTGGTCGCTACAATTTGTAAGTTATAAAAAAAA
>JABUQX010119200.1:0-12500 GCA_015478945.1 Trachelipus rathkii | reverse complement strand
AATTTTTTGCAAAATGTCGACCTTTTTTAATGTCGACCAATTTTCCTGTCTACAATTTGGGTATAAGTCCGATTAAAGTTTCAAATCAATTAATACTAGAAATGGTCAAAATCGTTCATGAGTCTGAACGACGAGTCACCAAAGAAATGTAAAATGACTAGATCAAATATTCCCTACATGTTGCTTGTTTTTTCAACCGCCCTATCTTTAAACAAATAAATAGCAAAATCATATGAAGATGCCAGATTCTCCAGAGTATGGAAAAACATTACTGACATCTCGTAGCATTAACTAGCGAATCTGGCATCTTTTCAAATGATTTGAAATATAAGGAAACAATATAGGAATAGCTGATCAAGTTTTCTGCGTATCTTTGGTGATTCGTCGTTTGAACTCTTGAACGATTTTTCCTCTTTAATAAGTACACTTTTAACATTAAAGAGCAGAAAAATATATAGACATTTTTGTGTGTACACACACGCACACACACCTACACATACCCTCATACACACACACGCGCGCGCATACCTACATATATATATATATATATATATATATATATATATATATATATTATATTATATATATAATATTATATTATATATTATATATATATATATATAATATAATATATATATATATATATATAATATATACGTGTGTGTATCTCTGCAAGGGGAGTGAAAAGACCTTGATTGGTAAAGTATAGAACCAGAACTTTTCATACCTAAAATTTTCAGTGAAAGGATAATGACTATCACAAAGTACAATAATACAAAAGATATTTGCAATATTAATTTAAATTCGATGATAAAATCAGTGCAATAGCAATTTGCTACATGCAAATAATAATTTAATGAAAATTGTTAAATAATTCAAGGAGAACAGTGTAACAAGCAATAAAGGTATTCCCAAACCAAAGAGAACTCCAAGACCTGAGTGAATGCGAACACGAGCTAGATCAACACCTATCCAACACATGATTGACAGTTAAACACACATACGCACACTCACACCCACGCACATACACATATACTCACACACGAAAACTTGAACACCAAAGTGGTTGTTTGGTCAGTGCAAGCAATCAAGTGATCAAATATGCTTTTAAGTTGTTTTCTTGGTTCGCTTAAAAACGAGGACACATCAAAGAGAACGCACATTCCAAGAGCCGTCAATCGAATCTATGGTATTTTTGTCAAGCGGGAAGTTCAATTTGGTGTTGCTAGCTTGTTCTGCAACAGTTTGCGTTCGCTTTGGTTGACGCTGGCCTTAAAGTGATTATTAATATACTAGTATGTTTGAGAATAGAACAAAGTTTAAGGTTAAAACTGTTAGTGAAAACAATACAAAGCCTTAAGGTAAATGTTGAAATAATTAATCAAAAGATTAAGGTAAGGTAAAGATCAAACTGATAAAGCATACATAATGGTTATGTAAAAAGGCACCAATGATTTCAACTCTATAGGTTACTGCATATTATATATATATATATATATATTATATATATATATATAATATATATATATATATATATATATATATATATATATATATATATATATATATATATATATATATATATATATATATATATATATATATATATAGGTTTAATCACCCTTGGCGTGAAATATTTTTTAGGTTAAGTTACATTGAGTAACTAATGTTCGGGAGAAATAGTATAGCAACTGTTGAAAACAAAATTTTATTGGGACGAATCGATATCTTTTAGGTATTTATTTTCTATTTCTAATGGGTTCACGATGACCTCAACGTTCGATATACACATATTAACAATAAGCACACACTTTTAATTTTAATATTAAGTTAAAAACAGGGAGACTAAAATTGAGATTCTTGGGGTGGGGAAGCCATTTTAGTCTCCTTGTTTTTAACTTAATATTAAAATTAAAAGTGTGTGCTTTATTTCTTTATATGTGCATATCGAACGTTGAGGTCATCGTGAACCCATTAGAAATAAAAAATAAATACCTAAAAGATATCGATTCGTCCCAATAAAATTTTGTTTTCAACAGTTGCTATACTATTTCTCCCGAACATTAGTTACTCAATGTAACTTAACCTAAAAAATATTTCACGCCAAGGGTGATTAACCTATATAAATATTTACAACTACGTTCAAGTAGTTTATATCTACGTATATATATATATATATATATATATATATATATATATATATATATGATTTAGTATATATAATATATATATAAATATATATATATATATATATATATATATATATATATATATTATATATATATATATATATATATATATATATATATATATATATATATATATATATATATATATTATAATATATTATATATATATATATATATATATATATATATATATATATATATATATATATATATATATATATATATATATATATATATATATATATATATATTATCTATATATATATATATATATATATTATATATATATATATATATATTATATATAATTATATATATATATATATATATATATATATATATATATAATATATATATATATATATTATATATATATATATATATATATATATATATATATATAATATTTATATATTATATATTTATATATTTACTATATTTATAATTTATATATTATATATTTATATATTTATAATTTATATATTTATATATTTATATATATATATTATATATATATATATATATATATATATATATATATATTATATATATATATATATATATATATATATAGTATATATATATATATATTGGATTTGGTTCTTAAGTGATGGCTTCGTGCAGCCAAACTTCATTTAAATGCTTTGGTGCACCGTCTGATTTTTCAATAATTTTGCCTTCCTAATACTTTCTTGCTCTATGCAAGATTTCTTCATGTTTCTAATTTCATCCCTGAATCGTGCTAAATATATCCAATGTAAACAAAAAAACTAATTTTCCCTTAAAAAAATACAATTTATCTTTTTCTGCATTTTGCCAAAAGAATGTCAAGTCCTTACTTTGGCTTCTTCTTTCTTCTTCTTTTCCCTCCTCCAGTTCATTCGACGACACAATAATAGCAAAAAGAACAAGTTTAAGAGTTGGAAAAATAGGGAAAGAAGACTACCCACCAGTCTGGTGTCCCTTATGGAAGGCCATAACAGGACAATATGGGAAAAAGATTCAAGATTTTTTGATGTTTGCAGATCTTACTGTATAGGAAATTTTGAAAATCTTAGAAGTAAAGAGGTTAATAAAGGAATAAGGAAAGCAGCTACAAGGATGAGAGGGGCCCCTATTTTCATTTAGGTGGATAGAAATAAGGCCGTTTCTCGGGGTACGGATGTGTCACCCATACTAATATTCTTTGTTAATTCCTCCGCTTCACCCTCTAAATATAATTTTATAATCAATCCCTTTTGTTTCACGTTTCAATTTAATTGCGCCCAATCACTCACTTTTCTCCTCCATTTCTCATAATCTTTTTCTCTTCCGGAGAACACCGGACATTTTCCAATCTTTCTACATTCTTCACCCCACTTTGTTTCATCATCATCACCGCCCATTGTATAGCAGAGTTGCGCACTGATCGAATGTGGCACAAAAACTTATGCAATTTGTATTAATAATTACCCACACTAGTATTCTATCTAACTATGCTATAAGACTATAATATAGAAAAATTATATATTTACCATTTACCTGATGATAATATCGTGATGGTGACTTCTGTTTGTGAGATACTGGATGAGATAATAGATGAAATGACAAAAGATGATGATTATATAAGAAAATGTTAGTAGTATATTAGTATTGTCACGTATTGCAGTATTGTCCAATCACGTCAGAAATATAATTACGCTTGTCGTGTCTTTATAATAATAAATGATACAGAATAATTTCTGAATAATATGTCTCACTCAAATTTCTGTGAACACGTCTATTTCTTCTTCTCTTCTATAATATCCATTTGATGTCGCTCTTCCTTTTCTTCAATATGTTTCATTTCTCTTCTTTTTATCTGTTGCTATATTGTTATCTCTCTTCAAATCTTTTTTTTTTTAACCATATCTGTTACTAAATCGATTTTTACTCCTGTTACTAAATTCTTATTAACTTCAAATAATATTTCTTATATCAAAAAAACATGCAACTGAAAAATAAACATCTCGTGCAGCAGACAATGATGATGTCTCACATCATCACTGTCTGCTATCAGAACGTAATAAAGAAAAGACAAAGATTTTTTACGTTTTCCCAGAAGAAAAGGGACTGATTCATGTCGAGGAGTTTGAGACGACGGTAATTGTAAATTAAAGGTCGTCTGTAACGATATAACTATATAACTGTGATAACTGTTAAGTGTATCGGTGTGAAAGGGAAATAAATTTAAATCCCTTCAGGGTTTGGCTTTTGATTTTTAGCTAAGGATTTTTCACTCTTCGCCCAAAACCGGAAATGGTCTTAACTTTCTTAATTTTCAGATAATTTGCACCAAATTAAAAGCAAACTGTAGCTTTTTCCTACCCCTATAACGTCGATTTCAGGTGTTTTTCTGTCTCTTTTTATCTGCTTTGTATTTCGTAAAAAAAAAATTTATGTTTTTGACACTTTTGATTTTTGCGTCCTAAATTTTTTGTCAAAAACACTTGAAACTTGAATTATACCAGGATATTACATTTAAAAAAAAGGCTAAGCCCCTTTTTTGATTTTTGTAATCATTTCCAAGTAATGATTCAATTTCGAACCTATCTATAAAATGGTTTTGAAAAATGAAAATTGCAAGATTTCTTTTTTTTTTTTTAGGATGTCTTTAGTTGGGGGAGATAAACATTTTGTATTTAGATAAAATTTTTTTACATTGTCTACTACTGTTGCTGTCACTCTCCTTGAACCGGCGGTTCACTGTCGATTGGTTGATCCCTAACCTTTGAACCACTTGTCGCCTTGGTCTCAAGTTCCCCTTCTCTTGCTATGCGTATATTCATTCTTCAGATCACAAGTCAAAATGAAGACAATGCTGAAATTTACACACGCCCCTACACACACACTGGGGTAATTACGGACCCCTTTGGAGTTCGAGGTGTTCTTGGACAGAGAATGGTAGTATGCATTCAGACTGGGCATGGTGTGTACTGCATGCTGGTTGTTAAGTTTGTTGGTTGCTTTATTGTAAAACCTACCTTTGTTCCATTTCGTTCCTTATAAACGCAATACAACCTAAGCCTAATAGAATAGTTGGCCACCCTAATGCAGCATAACACCATAAGAATCAATACCCCCTTCCGGGGATATATATATATATATATATATATATATATAATATTATATATATAATATATAGTATATATATATATATATATATATAATATATATATATATTATTTTATATATATTAATTGGTTATATATATATATATATATATATAATATAATATATATATATATATATATATATATATATAATATATATATAGTATATATATATATATATATATATATATAATATATATATATAGTATATATATATATATATATTATATACTATTATAATAGTATATATATATATATATTATCACTAGTGACAGGAGGCTATTCGAATGGGGTAAAATTACTGGAAGATGGCATTTTTGCAGCAGGCAATACCAATTTCGTAAAGCGATAGATAGAATATCCTGAAAATTATAACGGAAACACAAGTAACTGGTTTGTTTTGGCTCAGGCCTTTATCGAATCTTCACAAGCAACAACATCTAAAGTATTTAGTGCTTCTTCTTCAGATATATCCACAATGTTTTCCCCCCAAATTTTTTTTTTTTCCGGTAAAGGGTTTTTTTCCCCCAAAACACGAAGTCCTTTTAACTCTTCTAGCTTTTAAATCAATTATTTTTTAACCATTTTCGCCCGTACAAGCGGCTATTATATATTTTTTATCATTAAGACATAATGATATTATGTGTGATATGATAGAAATATAATCTCCCTTTCAAAGTATATGATTGCAAGTCAGTATTTAGAATTACAAAGAAGAAAATGCTTTAATAACATAACTAGCATTATTCAGTATATAACCAACTTTCCTGTAGTACCATTCAAAATAATAACATTTTGTGAGGTAAGGTTCTCGGTAGTTACATTGTCAGCTTTTAAATCTATTTAGTTTGAGATTGAATTATCTATCATTCAACATAAATATATTTCCAAATTAAATTAAATATTTTTTATTAATCTTTCTTTTTTTTAATTCTAGTTCAAGAAGGAAACTTTACTGTTAAGCTACCCAATTGTTTGCTCTCCTTGGACATACAACCACAAATACGAGAGTGGATCATTATTGTTTTTCAGAAGCAGAAGATGTTAAAATATTCATCGGAGGGGCTTTAAATTCTACCCACGACTGCGGTTTAGAGAAACTTTTCATAACGAATGAAGAAAGTATTATTTTCACGATCGGATGGGACGCTCAGATAACTAATCCAATTTCGGGATTAGTTGCAGATGCCAGATTGTTTTGGAGGGAATTATCTGATATTGAGGTAAAAAATGTTTCCATGGCAAATTTTGAACCTTCAGGTTTAGATTTATTAGCCAATTTATCAACAGATGATATTTTATATGCTGAAATCACGAACGTCCCACAAAAAGAATTATTAGAAGAATATATACCGTATATTTTACTTTATATATCCGAAAAGAATACTTACTATAGAGCTGCAAGAGTCTGCAAAGTTAGACAAGGCATGCTACCCAATTTTGAAGAGCATGGGAAGGACATATTAATTAAACTATTGTCAAAATTTTCATCTAATTCGGGTATGTCTTTCGGATCTTTTTGGTTAAATTCTTTAAATGGTTCTACCTGCTCTATTGGTACCTTTACAATGAGACCACCCAATATTGATATATCAAATGAGCAATGTAATAACCCAAGAATAAATTATTTTTGCGTTGTTGACAAAACGGTTCAATATAGATTAATTGGGTTTAATGATGATGATGATATAATTTTTCATCCAGTTCCTTATAAAATCGGGGTTTTTGAATCTTCAGATGTTTATAGATTGTTTATGAAAAATGGGCAATTCATTTTAAAAGATGTTACCTCCAATTTTGAATATTATATATCAGAAAGTAGAGATAGTGATCAGTTATTAGGAAGATATAACTGGTACAAACCCGATAACAGTGAAATTGAAAAAGAGATGACCTTTTCTGGGTGTACTTTCGATAACTTCACATGTTCCGATGGTATATGCATTGACTTTTCTCAAGTGTGTCAATTTCAAAAGGACTGTGATGACAACTCTGACGAATCTGTTTTGCTTTGTGAGGTTGGAATTCCCCCAAGAACGTTTTATGATAAAAAACTTCCTCCTTCTTCTCTATCAAATTATACAACTAATATAAGCATTGAGTTTCAATTGCTTAGTGTGATAGATATAAATAAAGATGACAGCACTCTAAATTTTTTAGTAAGTTGTGTTTTAAAATGGCAAGACGAAAGGCTCGAATTTAAGTTCCTAAATCGTAATGATAGTATTACCGTACGCAAAGACATTGCAGATGAGTTTTGGCAGCCAGAATTGGTAATAATCGGAGCTGTACATGATGATATATCGAAATTATCATTCAAAGATAACCCAGGAAGTGTTAAAGCAAAGATGCTCGAAGATGGAATTCTGAAAGTAATTAATAGTTACAGAGGTAAAAACAATAGTAGATAAATAACGCTAATATGCTATATTAATTTTTTCTATCAAATTTATGTGACATTTAAAATATTATTTTCAGCAATGTTTTATGAAGGAAACCAAGTTCTTATTATAAGTGAAAATTCTGTTCCTATAACTATCGTCTGTGAAATGGATCTTTTTTTCTTTCCTTTTGATGAGCAGGTAAGAATGAAATCAGACATTCTAATTTCTAATAATGAAATTGAAACATATTGGATAACAAAAGCAATTTTTTAAGATAATTTTTATAATATTTTTAAATAATTTCAGGCCTGCTCTTTCTCTCTAGAACTTGTAAATGACATTTTATCTGACATTAAATGGGAAAAAAATGCGTCAAATATAAGTATGAGACCTGGAGTATTTCATGCGCTATATGAAATATATGGTTTTGAATATTCCTTCATTAATGAAAAGAAGGTAAGAAAACTTTGAGTTTTAAATTTCAATAAAATTTATATAAACGCTTTTTCTTAGTTTTACCAAGTTCATCAAAATAATCTATTTAAGCTTATTCTAAAATAAATTTATTTTTCTATCTTTATTGTAATTCCTTAATAATTTATATTTATTAATATCTAAAATTTTGCAGATACAAATTACTATAAAACTTGCTAGAAACTATGGAGCCTATATTTTCAATACAATATTTCCGTGCATTATTATTGTTCTAATTGCTATTCTGTCTCATTTTCTACCTACACATGATTACAACGATCGGATAACAACTACAATGTCTTGTTTGATCGTCATTGCAACGCTATTTTCACAAGTAAGATTTTATCCTTGGCTATTTAGAAGTAACTCTTAGGCTTTTTCTATGCGAGCGCTTAATAACTCGACGTTAGAAGCCCTGCTCTTCTAACGCCTCGATAGCGCCAGATGAATAATTTAATGAGTATTATTCCATGTTTATTATAGGTTAATGATTAACAAGTATTTCCATATTCATGAGCTCTTCAAAGTCTCTTATAGATAGAACAATGCATTACTATTTAATTTATTCAACTAGCATTAACTCAGCCCTACTAGTGCCATGTTTGAGTCAATCTTTTAGAAAGGGCATTAATAACAATAGTTGAGCTCTCCAACGTTTGTCAAGGAATTGAAATCGTAAGAAGAAGGGTTCGATCTCTCTCTCTCTCTCTCTGGTCATAGATAGTAAGCAACTTGCTATACAATTCTTCTTCTTGAATAGGGCAATGCTTGTGAAGTACAAGCATTTAGATATATATATATATTTTATATATTATATATATATATAATATATATATAAATATAATTATATATATATAATATATATATATATATATATATATATATATAATATATATATTAATAATAATTATATATATAAAATTTACTATATATTATAAATATATATATAATATATATATATATATATATATATATAATATATATATAAATATATAAAATATATATTATATATATATATATATAATATAATATATAATATATATATATAATATTTCATATAATATATATATATATTTATATATATAATATATATAATATATATATATATATATATATAATATATATATAATATATAATATATAAAGAAATATATAGAGATTATATATATTAATATATGATAATATACTGGAAAATATACATATATTTAATAGTATAAATATAATAAGAATATCAAGAGGTGGGCGCGCAAATTTTAAACTTAAAGCGCAAACGCAAAAGCGCCAAAGTGGAAAAACTTATCCGCAAGCGCTAAAGCTTTGCGCTTTTAAAAAGTTGTTGAACGCAAATGCAAAAAGCGCACATCCGCAAATCAATTTTTTTAAAAGCACAAATTTAGAGCGCAAAAAAAAAAAAAAAAAAAAAAAAAAATAGAAAAGCAAGCACAACCAAAAAAATACTAAAAAATTAAAAAAGTTGCACTTCGACGACTTACGGGTTTGCAATTCTTTCTCCTTTAAGTACTTATCCACCTCTTAAAAAATTATTTGAAGACTATAAAATAATAAAAAAAAAAAAAAAAAAAAAAGATGAAATAAAATGGAAAAATAGAAAAATTAAAAGAAATAAAGAATAAAAAATAAAAAAGAAAAAAAAGAAAATAAAAAAAATGAAAAAATACAAATAAGTAAAAAATAAATTTGAAAATTAATAATAATAATAACATTATTAATTGGAATTTCTATTCAAATATAATAATAATATAATAAAATAATAATAATAATAATATATATAATAATTAATATATATCAATTTCACCCCAAAGTTTAAAAATAATCCCTATTTAAATTGCATTAGCATGAACATTATGTGTTAAAATTTGTTTCAAAAAGAATTTATATATATATACAATAAATATAATATAAAAAAATATATTATATATATATATATATATATAGCATATATATTTATTTTAAATCAAAGATTTATTTATATATATATATATATAATATAATTATAGTATATATATATATATATATATTATATATTATATTATACATATATAGCACGATCCGTTACTCCGTTACAAACGGAACTAGTTGAGTTTTTTGAATAACAGAAAGGAACTAGTTACTTTCTTTCAAGCAAACGGCCCCGAATGACTTCAGCTATTTTTTTCCAACGTTACTTTTAGTCCGTTACATTTTGTTCGACTTCTTTGAATGTGATAGCCAATTGACCACCCCGGTCAATCTAAAAAAATCTCTCTCTATATTTAAATATATATAATAAATATAAAATATATATATATATAATATATATATATAATATAATATAGATATGATATAATATATATATATATAATATAACTATATATATATGAATTAGTGATGGAATGATACCAAATTAATTCGGAATCGGAGGAACGGCTGTTTCAAGAATCGGAATCGGAATCTGGCAAATTGTACCATTCGTTGACCATCTTTGGTATACAAGTCTGAAAATAATTTGTAATTCGATCTTTATGATGATTTCCAAAGAGAATATTTCGAAGTCGGCCGTATTGATTTAATTTCAGTTCTTCCTGGATTCTTTTTAATAAAAGAAACTGATGAACGGCCATCTTACGTGAGCCTAAGATATCATGGTAAGATTTTCAGACAGTCATTGGTGAGGCAACATTTGGCAAGTTTTCTGTTAGTCGATGTTAGTAATACTGTTTTATAATTGATATACCCGTGAAAGCTAACGAATCGAGCAGTTAATATTTGCCTTGTGAGACTGTGTAATAATTTTAGCTATGAATGATAAGATGCTATCCTTCGAGTTTCACCTGTTCACGTATCTCACACAGCATCTAATATATTTTTTGTTATTAAGATTGTCTTCAAAGGAAATTATGAAGAATCAAAGAGTATCTGCACTGCATATAAGAATCGAATGTGGATATAAGGATAGTACGGCACCCTAATATGGACTGTAGAAGTTACACAAGCAGGATTCCAGGAATTACCTGCTTTTTACACTCTTTGACACAGTTCTCAATGAGCGCATATTACAAGAGACGTTGAAAAAAATAATCCATGTGCAAACAAATCCAGTCATTAATCACTCGCCCCAAGCATTGCCAAGTATGAAGAATATCAAAACTAGATTTAATTTGCCACAGCACAGATTTATTCAGGATATACAAACCAGATTTAATAGCCAGTATCGTATGCTATATTATTAAATTTGTTGGAACAAAAGATCGCTCTCATCTTCTATTGCAGTGAGTCAGTTCAAACCTGCGATGCTTAAAACAACGGAGGAAATTCTTGAAAAATTTCGCCTATAAGACTAAAAATTTTGTTATTGTACAGAATGTAGTGTGAGCCACAATGGAAGTCAAGTGTGTATCGGAATAAGTCGCCAGAAAGTATTGAATGTGATTTGCAGTTTTGAAAAAGAGTCAGAAAAGAACGAGCTATTTGAGACTTGGGGGTGCTTACAGTAGATCAGCATGAGAGAAAGTTACGGTTGAAAAGAGTTAGATTTAGCATTTACTTTACTATAAGAATCTTGTGCTTGGCTAGGCCTATCTGTTAATCCATGCTTGAGAAGAGCACATTCTTTCTGAGGGATTATAACATAGAAAAGTGGAAATATTGCTTAAGCAAAATGGATGTCGAAATATATTGTTGTATAAAGGGAAAGGAAAAAAGATTCCAGCTACTTTATAAACCATACTTCAGCTCTTCTCATTTATGCAACTAGAATAGGGGCGAAGAAAAGACTTAAATAATAGTTTACTTCGAGTTTGAAAGCTGTATTATCGATGATTTAAAGAAGAATAAGAGTATTTAAAAAGCGCAAAGAAAACTCACCGGAAGGAAGAAATTCACACATATATTGAAAAAATTGAAAGATGTTAGTAAAAGTAAAACATTGAAAGTGAAAAAAATGAAAACAAGTTAAAAAATCAGGAAAGTCCCTTACCAGATGGTGTCACGAAATAAAGGTACCATTTCGCATGTTGGTCCGTGTGCTAAAAAATCTTATAACCTTTCTATGCTGTTAAGGCGATCGATATCGGCACGTTTTACAGAGAAACCTGTAACTGCTCGGAAAAAGATGTTAATTCATAACGTAGGGTGCTGAACGTAGTTTTATTGTCAGGGTTTCGATCCCTTGCATCTTAGATAAAGTTGTTGAGCCAATAATAGGCTAGTCAATAGCGATTGCGTATCATTCAAAGTGTTTCAAGGTGCTGTCAATTTCTGTGGTGCCGATTAAGACAGTAAGTTGTTCAGCTGACAATAATCGGAATAACTCAAATTAAAGGT
>JABUQX010119199.1:45000-47500 GCA_015478945.1 Trachelipus rathkii | reverse complement strand
TGATTGAAAAATTGAGAGAGAATAAGAATAAACTGTATTTAGGTTCATGAACTTGCAATAGGCATATGACAGGAACTTAATAGGGGAGCTCTGTGGCAGGTGCAAATGATATATGGTGTTGAATGGAATCAAAAGTATGAATGTCGATTGTGAAGAGTGTTTAAGAATAAATGAAACTGAGACTGACTGGTTTAATACTAATAGTGGAGTGAAGCAGGGACGTATTAGATCTTCTTGGCTATTTAACTTGTAAATGGATGAGGTGATGAAAATATTAGAGGTAGGTTAAGAAAAGGAAGGTGTTAGACTCATGGAGAATGGAAAAAAGTGGAGGACGCCCTGCTTATTGCATTCTGATGATTTGATTTTGTGATGAAACTGAAGAATATTTGAGAGGATTGGCAGGGGAGATTTCCAGGGTGTGTTAAAGGATTGGTTTGAAAGTAATTATAGATAATAAAAAGGTGAGGGTAGTGAGTGAGGAGAGATTGCGATGTGAAATCATGTTGGATGTTGAGCAATTGGAACCAATATTTGTTTAATATTTAGACTATATGTTGGATAAAAAGGGAACGGATGATGAAAAGTGTAGTGAAGAAGTTGTGAATGGTAGGAAGGTGGCTGTTACAATTAATCTTTGGTGAATACAAAGGGACTAAGTCTTGAGTGTCCTAGGGTTTTACATGAGGGCATGTTGTTACATGTGTTATTGTATGGTAGTGAAACTATTCTGTGGAATAAGAGGTATAGATCTAGGGTACAGTCTGTATAGTGGTGAGTGTGCTGGAAAACGACCAACTGCGAGGCCGAGGAAAAGGTGAACTGAGTCAGTAAAGGAATGTCTAACGGAAAGGAATGTGAGTTTGGCAGAAACGAAAAGAAAAATGCATAAATGGAGTGAATGGTAGGGTTTTGTGATGGGGTATGGTTGTGGTCCTGGCCCAAGGGATGAACCCTACATTAGCGAAATACCAGAGTGAGGGTCCGTCGCAGTCTTGTAGAGCCCTAGAGTGGAATTTTTTTTACTCCGACTAGCCCTCACTTAAGGGTTAGAGGGGATGGTGGGGGGGGGTTCTTTTCTACTAATGTCATGTTCTACTACTCTTTTTTGTTTTCGGTGTATATTGGGGACCTCGCCCCAATCTGGGGAAAGAAGGTAGATTGATATATATATATATTACTATAATATATATATATATATATATCATATCTAAATATATTACTATTATATTATATATATATTCATCATATATACATATATATAATATATGTATTATATAATATATTATATATATTAATAAATATATATATATATATAGTAATATATAATATATATATATAATATATAATATATATAATTAATATATTATATATATAGTATATATATATTTATATATATTATAATATATATATTTATAATATATAGCGTATATATATTATATATATACTATAAGTATAGTATATATCTATATTAGTACTTATATATTATACTTATAAATATATTATTATAAATATATCATATATATATATATATATATAATTATATTATTTCTAGTAATATATATTATATATATATATATATTAAACGTTATTATTAATTATATATATATTATAATTATATATTATAGACATATATATATTCATATATATATAGATATTTTCATATATAGTTATATATATTATAATATTTATTATATTTAATATTATTAGACTATAATATATATATTATTATATAATTTGTTACATATAAATATATATATTATATATATATTATAATATATATATATATATATATATATAAATTATATATTTTATATATTTTATTATAATAATATGATTTATATATATATAAATATTAATATACTTTAATATATATATATATACTATACTATATAGGTATAATATATATATATACTATATATAATATTATATATATATATATATATAGTAATATAGTATTAATTGAAAAATGCAGTGTTGTAAACTATATTTATATATTACTTGGAATAAATAGTCTTCATACTAAGAAGATGGTTAAATAATAATAATAATAATAATCAATGAATAATATATATAATATAATAAATAAATTAATATATAATAATAATAATCATAATAATAATAATAATAATAATAATAATAATAATAATAATAATAATAATAATAATAATAATAATAATAATAATAATAATAATAATAATAATAATAATAATAACCTTTCTTTAACTTCTTTACCTGTAAAATTCAACTTCCGTAAATGAACTCCGTAAGGCTCCTTCTAGACACATTAAAAAAAGAAGAATATTTCTTCTATTCTACCAAAAGTCGACCTTCTGATTTTAAGAAATTATTCAATTTGTAACTAAAAACTGTTCAAAAAAATACTTTGAAAATAAAAACTAGATTTTGACATTGAAGTTAACCTCTTTTATTGACAAATAAATGCCGTAATAATAATGATACTTCCGTAATTTTACAACTTTTAGAGTAATTATCGCAT
>JABUQX010119199.1:37500-42500 GCA_015478945.1 Trachelipus rathkii | reverse complement strand
TAATTATTTGCAGTAACCGTTACAAAATAGTAACTAAATAAACATACCAACTGAAATATTGTCTATTAGTTATATGCAGTAGTTAAATTGTTAAAGAATAGTCACTAAATAAACATGCCAATTGCAATAGTGTCTATTAACTATATGTAGTGGCTGCTACAGAATAGCCATAAATAAAAAACCAACTGAAAGAGTGTCTATTAATTATATGCAGTTGCCGTTTCAGAATTCTCAGTAAATAAACCGTGTTAGTGTTATAGTTATAATATGTACAGTAGCCACTACAGAATACAGTCTCACTAAATAAACAGACCTACTGTACTAGTGTTAGTTTAAATATTTCTTAGAAAATCGCCAAGAATTGAAAATATGATAATTGTTCGTTATAAACCGGCCCTATCATGTTAACAAAAAATGTGTACTACATTCGGTAACATGGTGCATGACAATGACGTACACGAACGAACACAAGAAAGAAAAAGAAAAAAACAATATATTTCTACAAAAACGTCAAAAAAGATTTTCTTATAAAATCGGCAACAAAATTTTCACATAAAATGACACACACATAGCACATAAATTTTATAGCAACCATTAGACGTTAACATATATAGTAATGTATTATGAAGCAGTTTGCATTACGTAATGATCCGCTATTACACAACTAACTCCAGTGTATGAGATGGGGATATTTAAAGGATATAGGGGGGGGCATAAGAATGAGTGAAATAGATTCATTAATTTAGTTGCTTTCCTGTGGGTCAAATTTAATATAGTTAGATTTAAAATTATGGATATATATATGAAATAAAATATAGTCATTAATTTAGATTTAAATATAGATATCATTAATAACTACTAATTTGAATAATTTCATAAATAAATATAAATAATGAACAATTTAATGTATAGATACGATTTTTAAATATATTAACAAATTAGTATAAGATAACAACAATTGAGCAATTATAATTTAAATTAGGAAAAGAGAATGAAAGATTATCTTAAAAGAATATGAAAAGCATATAAAAATTTATAAATTTTAGTAAAAAACTTGAAAATATGCAGAAAAATTTATGTTCTTTATTTCTATTAATTTCTAATAAATAAATTAGTTGGAATATATAATAATATATTTATGTAAATATTATAATAATATATAAGAATAAAAATATTTCCTTTTTTAACAAATTTAGTTAGACAAATTTAAATAAAGATAAAATAATAAATATGGCAAAGGATTGATAGACAACAATTGAGCATTATAATCGGTAAAATTGATCAGAAAATTTGAAATCATAATTATTATTGTTGACAGTGAGCTGGATAGTAATGAAAATTGGATATGGTTAATTGATAGTTTATGAAAGTATTAATCTTAGACTATAAATTACTATTTATTACATTTATTATCATTGATTAAAGTATTTTTATATTATATTATTTATTTATAATTTAATTAGAAATATAAATATATTATAGATAAAGTTATAGTAATTATATAAGTTATATCAGCTTATAAAAGAAACTAAGAAAAACTTATATTCATTGTTACTGACCTCTCATGTTTTATAATAATTCAACTTAAAAAAGTAGAAGATGCTTTACAAAAAGTTAAGAGTTATAAAGAAAGGATGATGATAAAATTTGAATTGCATTTACAGTAAAAAATGTATAAACGTAAGGTAATCATAACACTAAAAACATTAAAATAAACGTTAACACAGAATCACCTTATTATGCGAAGATTTATTAGATTTCACTAATTTTATACTATTAAGTGAAAAAACTAAATTATGTTTTTCAGCAAGACGGAAGTAACGTAAATATAAGTATCTAAAATTTGGTACATTATATTCAATGTCTGGAAAATATATTAAAGTAAGATATATATATATGAATAGATAATATATATATATACGGGTAGATCACGTGCTATGAGATTACGACTCTGTACACAAGAGAGTATATTATTATTAATGAATTGAGTATAATATAAAATATTCTTAATATAAAGTTAAAATATAAAGGAACGTTTAAATTTAATCATTATTAGAGTATATTTAAAAAAGAGGGCATGCATCATAGATAAAATGTTGGCTTTCGTGTACGACAAAGGTAGAATAATTTTTTAATAGTTAAAACAAGAAAAGATGGTGGAAGAAATTCCACTGTATGTGTATGGGTGTAGAAGAAAAGAATATCACAAAGTGTTAGTGTTGAGTGGAGTGAAGTGATATAGGTGTTAGATGTAAAAGAATTTGAATTGTTTTAGTTAAAGGAGTATTATATTTTATAGGGTTTCATGAAATCTTAAATGAGATATAAGTATAGCTTAATATCATAATATTATTATATATATACACTTAATGAGTAATTTATCATTTAGATAGTAATATTAATTAATTAATATATATAGTATATAGTAGTATAATATATTAATTTCCTAATACGTATTAAAAAACACAATATATAAGATTTTACTAAGTACATATATATAATAATATATTATATAGTTATATATAATATATATATATAATGAATATATGTTAATTAGTATAAATTAATTAAGGAGTAATATGTATACCGTATTATATGAAGGACTTATAGTAGAAAATTAACTTCTTATGAGACATTATCCTCTCTAACCATAGAAGGATTTTGCGATAACTTGATCAATGATCTGACTAGCGAGTAGGTAAGGTCTTTATTACATGCCGCTCAAGACATCATCGTCTTCACTGAGAGGCCAGACTCCCTCTTTCTGATTACAACCATCTATTCAAATGTGAGTCATGCAGTCACTGGCAGAATTACTTTTAATAGAATTCGCAGTGGGAATAAATATAATATACTGGCGCAACCGTAATTTCAGGTATTATCCCATCGCTTATTTCTGCGAGTCAGACCTCTCGTATCTTCTTACCTAGCCTCCGGGATGTCCATTCCCATCGTTCCTTTCGAGCATTCTAATACAGGCTGCATACACTGGGAGAAGATAATCAGATGTAAGCCACCGTAAGACCATTAGATCGAGTATCATTATACACATTCATCTTCAAGTATAGATATATAACGATAGGAAGACATAAAAATAATAAGAGGCTTATATCTTATCACTATCTAAAATGTATTTCATCTGAATTATTAAAACTTGAGTATATATCGTATCCTTATGAAATTATTACTGTATCTTACCTAACTGCATTATATATTTAGTTACTCAAGAGCATGATAGCTGTAGACTCACTTAAGATGACTACAGCTCAATTATCTAGTAGGAGCAAGACCGAGGTGATACTTATGTGTGATCTATATACTTACTCGACTTACTCACATAGTATACCTAGTAACCATCGTGAGTAAAAGGATTTCGTGAATATAGTAATATAGTAGTACTATAAAGTATCCACGGATGTTAATATTTAATATGCTTACTAGTAACATAACGCGATAAGCAGTCATGTAGGAGTAACAATGCACTTAATATTAACTATATGACGAAGGGTAATATGATAGATAGAAGCCTATTGGTATAGCAAATATATAAAGAAAGACATATAGCTTAGTACATTGACCAAATAAATTTCCTCAGTCCTTACCTATTGAATAAGTAACTAATAATGTGAGTTATACAGAATAAGAGGGAAGGGATTATAGTAGGGAGGGTGATTTTACAGATTAGCGTGTAACCGTATTTTGTTCCATTCGTGATTAGTATAAAGATATGGGCATAGATATAAAATTATTAGATAACATATCAGGGTCACTTCCGACATCCCGGGAGTATAGTATAATATATAATGATAAAGATAAGCTTACCTCACTGTAGATTAAAGGAGTAAAGGGCATACCACTATACCTATTAAAAATAATAATATAGATATAGAATAAATAGGGTAGATTACTTGGAAGTTCAGAAGCTCATATCCGTAGTCCTAACTATATACATATACTATATATACTCTGATCTTACCTCAACCAATAATTAGCTCTATAAATAGAATAGAGATGTAGCATTTTGTACAAATAGTAGAATAGAATTATATATACGGGTTATTGTACCTCACTGATATACTATATATAGGCACGTAGGCGGAATTAAGTATCCCTGGTACATGTCATCGATAGGGGCTTAAGGGGAACTTGCAAAATGGGGGACGCAGCATGTCGAGCAGTTGCAGAAGCAAAGATCAAACTCCGGAGCGGCAGGAAGAAAACGCACGCTCAGAAGAAGACAGGGGAACAACTCAAGCCACGTCGATGTGGGACAAAGAGGAGAAGGAGAGAAGGAGCAGCAGGGAGGAGAGAGGGGCGTACCCCGTTAGAGGCTATCTCAGTACATCCTCCTGCACTGCCAAATGGGGCGTGAAAGGGGGGAGAGCGTGGCGATAAGAGGGAGGGAGGAAGAGAGGAAGAGAAGAGAGAGAGGGAAGGAGAGGAGGAGAGAAGAGAGAGAAGGGAGGTAGAGGGGAGGAGAAGAGAGGAGGAAGAGGGAGGAGAGAAGAGAGAGAGGAAGCAGGGAGGAGAGAGCAGGGGCAAGAAGGGGAAGGAGAGCAGAGGACCGATCGGAAATACAGAGAGCACAATAGTATATCTCCATCAACTGACCTATCGTCCCGTACGCTATCACTGTTAACTTATGACGCGGGTATGAGGAGCGAAGAGCAGGGAGGAGGAGACGAAAGGACTGCAAAATATAATAGTGAAATTGTGAACTAAAAAGGTTTGAAAATCCAAATAGCATTAGAGGAACAGAGGGAGGGATGGGTGTTACAGATCGATGTTGCTACTGAGGAAGGGGATCAAGAATAAAATATTAAGAGATCCTATCCGTAACAGATCAAGCGAACCATATAGGAAGGGAGAGAGGGAGATCGAGAGAGAGAGAGAGGAGTAGTAGGGAGAAAAAGGGGGGGGGAATAGAGGAAAGGGGGGAGAAAAGAGAGAAGGGGAGAGAGAGAAAGGGAAGGAGTAGAGGGATAAGAGAATGGGGAGAG
>JABUQX010119199.1:20000-27500 GCA_015478945.1 Trachelipus rathkii | reverse complement strand
CTGTCCGTAACAACTGTTATTACCTGCACGAAAATGAATCCTACGATAATGGATTGGAGGTGGCTACACTCGCAGTAATTTCATGTGACACTCCGAAAAAACATGGCAGTAAGAAAAACTTACTGGCTGAGTAACCTAAGTTCCATATCAGTTTACCAACGATGCACATCGTTGACTTCACACGCGCTTCTCTCTTTTACCAATGAATTGCGCAGTGCACCTCTGCAAGTCGATTCACCCTCCCACGACTGCGCAGTAGAATTTTTCCTTACTAACTGCTTGTGAAACCACCTTACCAACACATCTATTCTAACACTAAAAAAGACTGTTCTTAAGAACAGTAAAATATCGACTGTTTATCCTTAGTGTAATATACCTTTGTATAATAACCTTAAAAGTTTACAAGTAAACGAAAAAAATTAAGTTGGGAATATTCACCAAAAAATGTCTAAAGTTTGTTTACACTATAAAGTTTATAAACAATCAAGAATACCTTGAAAAGCACACATAGCATCATCAGATATTTTCGTTGTTTAGTTACCTGTCAAATGCTGCAACTAGACAGATTGCTGACAAAATTGATATGGTAATGTAAAATGTGTATTCTAGTCCGTTCTTATGCAGCAAAACATCAATATTGTCTTGTAGTAGAAAGATCTGAAAAAAAGGTTTGACCATTTTATTTTCAATTAAAAACATAAAAATACTAAACATTTGGTGGTTTTCAACATCAGGTAAAACAATATAGTACTAGTAATATAAACTTTAGCGGGAAAAAAGAACATAACCCACTTGAGTCTGATCAGGAGTATGAAGAAAGGAATCAAACTACTACTTATCCATATGGCTGAAAAGTATAGATACATTACATTCCACATAAATTATTTAAGTTCCGTAAGTGAGGAAAATAGAAGGGGGGGGGTATATTCCAGACCGCTTGTTTATGTATATAAAAGAATTAGCCTAGCAGTTATTTCTGAGGTGAGGCAGTTTAACAGAGAGACGATGAGAATGTGTATGGAGACAAGTATGATAAATTATTTCTTGAGGTGATAGTCAACTCAAAAGTACCGAACAGCAATTTCCATTGTTAATATGATAGTGTAAAGAATGATGCGAAACTAATATTGGAAGAAAAGGATCGTAGAGAACCATTAGGAACACATAAATCGATGATACGAAATGCATTTGACTCAAGGTTCAAGAATTAAAAACAGTTTGAGTGAATTCTTTCCAGAGATGTAACGTACACCTCATACAAGGTTGGTTCATTTATACAGAGCAGGCAGTTTGTGCACTAAATAAAAATTTGGGAAGTTTCTCAGAACAGAAATTCTAGACTCGTGGAAACTTAGTTATATAGAAAAACATTCTGGTCCTCTGAAGAATTGCAAGGAAAACGAAAACTCTTAGAATATTACGAATAGCGAAAGGCTTGATGAACTAAGTAAATACTTAGTTCATCAACTAAACATGTTGTGTGCATTAAAGATTCAAGAAATATCAGATGTTAACTGATGTTGATTCAACTCCCTAGGATCTTGTATAAACTTTGTGTTGATTGCGTTTGAAAATGAAAAAAGTAATGCTAGGTGCATCAACATATGAGTGAGTAGGTGATGGTGTGATAGATAGAAGATCATTAATGAACAACAGATAAATAAAAATAGAAAAAGAGCTTCGAGAAATACCATTTTAAAATAAAATAAACTTAGAGGGATCAGAGTAGCCATCTTTAACAGAATTGCTGTAGAGCTCCCCCGAAAAGACGCAAGAGAAGAGATTGAAAAAAGGCAACAAAAGATTGAACCCAAATGAGCGGAATTTAAGACTTCATGCCAGACTTTCGAAAGAATTTGAAATATCCCTCACAATGGCAAGAGTTGTTCTGAAATACCAAATAGTAGAGCACCACAAAGAAAGAGATCGGAGAGAAGGGAAAGAAGTCTCTAAAAGAACGTCTCTCACAAAACCTGCACACAACATATGGTGATTCCTTTACTTTTGTTAAATCACCTGATACATAAAATTATTGTTCTTATAATTTAAACTTTAAATTTTGTTAAAAAAAATTTCAAATCCTTATAAAGTCTTATTCTAATAAATATTATGATACCAAAATCTATTCTCTTTAATACTAAAATAATTATTTAAATTCTAAGGAATATTAATAAATACGATTGTTATTCCATTATTTTAAATTTTAAAGACTTTCAAAGAGTCATTTGAAATTAACTATAAAAAAACAAACTTACCATTAGGCAGTGAGCGACGCTGAATCCTGAAAGAATTCCTTGGCACAGCACTGACAAAGTTCTGAAGCCCGTTTGGATCTGAATTCCATGTGACATTCTAGTATTTGTTTTATTATCCTGAGACGTTTCATCGTTATTCTTAAAGTTATTCCCTGGGGACATTACAAAGTTATTGAATCTTTCACAATATATTGTGCTAACGTTGCCATTAAAAGTAGATGTTGATGATCCAAGCAATAACCCAGATACAGCAATTGCTGGGACAGTGGCTTCGTTATTCATAGCACGCCTGTTATCTATTATATCTTCATGCAACTGCTTCAATTGTTCAGTTATTTTTGAGTTCATTAGATCAGCTCCAGAATGAATTGGAGTTACTTTCATTGACACTTTCTTTCTAGGAGTTTTGGGAGTCTTGGGAGTCTTGGGGGTTTTAGGAACATAACCTTCTGGACTCATAGGCGGAGCACTAGGATCCAAGCCATAATGTGGAGTATTAAAATAATTTTTAAGTTCCGATTCAATTAAATTTTCTTCTGAATCCCTAAGTTGGAAAGGTTGACCTTTGTCCATACCTAAATCTTGGGCATCGTCTAATAAAACTGAGAGCTTTGCAGAAACATCGTCATCATCAAGCTGAGCATCTTTATCACTTTGGGATTTCTTTTTCTTTCTTGTAACCGCTGACCGTGATGTCTTTGGGCCTATCTGTATAATAATTTTTGCTTGGTGAATCTACGGCAAGCGCAAGAGACGTCTCAAATGATTCTTTGGTTTTCACTTCCCAGCGTTTTCTTTTACTACTTCTAGGTTTATCATGTATCTGCTCATCACTGTCGTGCATTATTTTTGAGCAGGTCTATACCAAAGATATTTGTAATAGTAATTTTTTTTAAATTTCTGTCATCTAATATATATATATATATATATATATATATATATATATATATATATTAGAGTAATATATATATATATATATATATATATATATATATATATATATATATATATATATATATATATATATATATATATATATAAGGCAGTAATCAGGGGGGATTAGATGGGATCTGAGCCCCCTTCCGAAATTATTTTAACTATCAAAATGTTTGAATAACTTGAGTCTCTTAATTTAATTAATAAGAATAATAAAAATAATAATCGAATCAAATTAAGTATATATATTAATAAAAAATGAGGAGAACATTTGTGGTTCTTGAAAAGTTCTTAGATCTAGTGATTATTGGAAGCACAAGAGAAGAATATCTAGTGAAAGCAGTGATATGAAGGTTCAAATAAATTGTGACTTTTTGACATGATACGGACATAGAACCCAGAGCTGATCCTGCAACGTTGTCTACAAGAACTGTAGGTAGACTGCACCTGTTTTCCCTTGCGGGACCTAACAGGTGTTGGTCAACAATACCTGCCCAGGTGTTGACGGAGAACCGGTGTTGGTGACAACGTACTTCTATAGCATGTTAAAAAAAAAAAAAAAAGTAGCAATGAATATAAGTTTTAGGTAGAAGTGATCAAGCTTTCGAAACTATCCAGCTGCATAGTATGTTCATTACTGTTGATATTCATATGGAGTACAACACATTATAAACTTTATTTTTGAAAACAACTGGACATTTTATTTTAGTTTACCAAGGAGGAAATATTATAATGGAAAATATAGGAAAGATTTTCCGCGAAACATAATTAACACGAATATGCGAAGAAAAGTGGGTGGAAAGGTACTATGGATTGTTACTATTTTAAAGAAATTGTTGAAGCTTTGGGGGAGTTTGAGATTGATAAAGATATTGAACCTTCTTCAAAAACTTCAAATTGTTTGAATTCTGCAATCACGAGGAAATAGGTTATAAGCTAAATTGTGATTTCAACTTTGTTTTCCTTGACTCTTACATGATGTACTACATTGGAGTCTCCATCATTATTGACAGCAACTGCTCTTAATCATGTTGAAAAAGTGACGCTTGTTTTGAAGAACTTTCGCGCAGATATCGCTGAAAATTTTTCAAGCATTGTGGAAGTTGAAACAGAACTTCTGCTTTCTGTTAATGAGGAAATTTAATTCGAAAAGAATTAAAGCAATTGCAACTCCTTTTCTTGATGATTTTTCAAATCATTTACAGAGTAAGTTCATGAGCCACAGATCCATACTTACCAATCTTAGTAAAATGATTCCATCGATATCTATTAAAAATCTTACGATTTTTGGAAATAAACTTGATCTGCACAATCACATTGGATAGTTGAGGATTTTAGCATCTGTCTAACTCACAACATTCACTTCAGAAAGACATATATTTCTCTACTCTGAAAGGGATCAAAACATACTTTCGCAATTTTAAAGGGGAGGAAAGAATAACAGATCTGATTAAAATGAGTGTTCATCATAGCTACATTATATAAACGGAGAAATTATATTATTAATCATTTTTATTATGCTATGTTATATCAAGTTTTGCTAAAAGACCAGGAATAATAATTTTTCATATATATATATATATATATATATATATATATATATATATATATATATATATATATATATATATACAGTATATATATATATATATATATATATATATATAACATTGCGCTTTTGTATTTTGAAATTGCTGCCAATGATAGATTATTTATTTAATTCCTTTTATTCAAGTAATATATATATTATATATATATATATATATATATATATATATATATATATATATATATATATATATATATATATATATATATATATATATATATATATATATATATATATATATATTTTATTTTCTTACTTACGTCTACGTCTTATCTTCCCTCAGGGAGGCCTACGGCCTGTCAGCGGAGACAACATCGATTTCCACGCAGTCCTTTCCAGAAGTACACCATCCTCCATCAGCTGGCACATCGCGGGCAGTCCATGTCTTCTCAGGGCTCTCTCCACGCAATCTTTCCATCTTCCCCTCGGTCTTCCTCTCGGCCTTACTCCCTCCACTCTCCACCACCACCACCTACTTGCGACTCGTTCTCCCGGCATCCTTACTATATGCCCCACCATCTCAGTCTCGCTGAATCTATCCTGTTCAACACAGGCACCACACCAACTCTCTCCCTAACCCATTTGTTTCTCACTCTATCTCTCCTCGTCTTTCCCACTATCGTCCTCAACACCTTCATTTCAGCAGCTTCGATCCTTTTTTCCTCTCTTGTTGTAATGTTCCATGTTTCTGCTGCATATGTCAATGTGGGTACCAGTATGCTATCAAATATAATCTTCTTCACTTTTATATCCATCACCCGATCCTTCATAATTGGATATAAAGCTCTCATTGTTCTTCCGTATTTTTCCATTCTTGCCTCCACTTCCCGTACACATCCTCCCTTGCTTGTAAATACGCCACCCAGGTAAACAAACTGATCCACATTTTTCAATCTTTCATCATCAATGACGATCTCCACTTCTCTCTCATCCTCTCTACCCACTCTCATTATCACTGTCTTTTCTGTATTCATCTCTAAACCAATCTCCTTCAAATTTCTGGCAAAACTTTCATAAGTCCTCTCAATACTCCCTCCTCCCAACTCCAACATGCCAAATCATCCGCATACACCATTATATCACCATCCAGATTCGGTAATTCCTCTTTAACCTTTCTGATTACTACATCTAAATAAGCTATAAAGAGTAAGGGAGACAGGACACTACCCTGTCTGACTCCCGTCCCCACCTCAAACCATTTCTCATTCTGACATCCAGTTCTCACGTTACACTCACAAACGCTATACAAGCTTTTTATTGCTCTCCTCAGTCTTTCCTCCACTCTGTACACTTCCCCCAACATCCTCCAAAGTCTGGCTCTGGGTACCGAGTCAAAAGCCTTTCTTAGGTCCAAGAAGGCTATATATGCTGTTTTATTAAATTCCCAGCTCTTCTCCAACACTATTCTTAAAGCAAACAACAGATCCGAAGTACTCCTGCCCTTCCTGTACCCATATTGTTCCTCTCCCAACTGTATCTCTATCACTCCTTTTAATCTTCTTTCTAAAATCCTTTCGTACACTTTCGCTATATGATCCAATAAAGCTATTCCTCTATAGTTTCCACAATCTCCAGTATCACCTTTTCCCTTATAAATGGGCAAAACAACTATTCTCCCCCATCTACTGGGAACTACACCCTCCATCCAACATTTATTAAAAAGTTCCACTATTTTCTTCAATTCTTCTCCTCCTTCCCTTATCAACTCTATCGCAATTCCATCTTCGCCCGGCGCTTTTCCTTTCTTCATTTTTGACAAAGCCTCCTCATATTCTTCCATCGTTATCGGATTCACCCTTCCATCTCCTCTCCCACATATTGCTCCTCTTCCACATTCCTCCCCTCTTCTACATTTAGGAGTTCTCCAAAATATTCAGTCCACCTTTCATTTACCTCTTCCTGTGCTGTAAGTACCTCCCCTTCTTTATTTTTGATACTATAAAGCTTTTTTTTTTATATATATATATATATATATATATATATATATATATATATATATATATATATATATATATATATATATATATATATATATATATATAATTATTAACCTACCTATAAATTTTAATTTAATATTTTAATATTTTGATACGAATAAAATTGTATATCAAAACAAAATATCCTATAAACTTTAAAAATAACATTGATGATAAATAGATATTTGAATAATATAACATACTGTATATCATTTTATTCCATTCTTGTGACAAAAATCGATACTATTAAGTTTGATTGAAAATTTTCTACAAAGTTTTTATTTATTTACATTAGAAAATTTTATTTATTTACATTAGAAAATAGTAATAAATTTCTTCTTTCTGCTGTATTTAGTACTTAATATTCCACTGTTTTTTACCCTATTTCTTGGTTCTAATAATAAATAACTACATAAAGAAGCTGAAGCAATGTATGGTATCACATTTTTAGCTTTTCAGAAGTTACAAACCCACATTCTTAAGCTAATGAAAATAATGATATAGAATCAATTAAGTGTTGGGCTTTTTGAATAGGTGATTATATATATATATATATATATATATATATATATATATATATAGTATATATCTATATATATATTATATATATATATATATATATATATATATATATATATATATATATATATATATATATATATATATATATATATAATTAACGTTAACTATTAAAGATGGGTCAACGTTAATATCTTTGCTAATA
>JABUQX010119199.1:2500-12500 GCA_015478945.1 Trachelipus rathkii | reverse complement strand
TATATATATATATATATATATATATATATATATATATATATATATATATGTTATATTTTCCATTAAAATATAAAAAAAATAATAATAATAATAAAAAATAAAAAGGAAAATTAAAGAAAATTCATTACTATTCATACTATGTGAACATCAACTATGGTTACAAAAAATAACCAAAATATTAGATATGTAGAAAAGCAAAAATTGATTGCAACACAGAGAAAATTGCTGAGGAAATCAGAATAGAAGGTGGGGCAACATAAAAGGGCTTGCAAATAGAATAAAAGCTAAAGAAAGCCAAATATTAAGAAAAAATAATAGATTAGGAGATACTGCAAGCAAATACAAGCTATTGCAGAAACTCAAACAAGCTACTGAAGCAACAAAACTGACTTTGCCAAATGTAAATTGAGAAAATAAAAGCAAAGTACAGAATTTGAACTTCAATCAACATTAGGAAGAAATTGAAGAAACACTTAGTACCATCTATTCATTCAAGAGCTTATTAATTTCACAAAGAAGAAAAAGAAACAATTGAGGTGGAATTATAAGCAATTGACTAATACTTCAAGCTGAATCCTAAAAGCAAAACTATTTAAGAAGCCAAAGCCAGGGTTTTACAAGGAAGAAAATTTTGAGGTGAAATCCTAACAATTAATAAAGAAGCTATAGAAGAAACCTGAGAACAACTAAGAAACTCTTTTTCAATATTAGAGCAATCTTCAAGCAACTTTATTGATAAAGCAGCAGCCCTACAATTTGAGTAACACTTAAGCCAACCACCCTAATCTCAGCCATTCTGAAATCCAAAAACATCAGTAATTAGAAGGTAATAGTTATGTTTATAGGTATTAATAGTTGGTGTGAATGTGGTATAATATTTAAAAAAGTAACATCTATGAGTTTTTCAAAACAAAAGCTAATAAGGACAAAAATAAATAAAAAGTCCAAAATCAATATTTTTTATCTATTTCCAAAGAATTTATGAATACATTTTTTTTAACAGGAATAACAATTTCTATGCATTTTTATGGATAATTATGTATAATTATATGTTTATTTTTTAGCATTTAGTATTTGTACTTTTATATATTTATAGTTTGTTATATTTTTATATTTTTAGAACCTATTCGTATATTTCCAATATGTTCAAATAAAGAAGAAATGTCGAATGGAGTACTTTCATCACCTGATGTTTATCAAAGTTCTTCTAATTAGAAGCTTGGATGAAGAACACAAAGCTGTCACTCAGATGTGAGGAATGATCGTCATCCGATTGACAATAAGTATAAATAAGTATAGCAAAATAAAAATAATAAAATAAATAAAAAATATATACAGGTAAACTTTCATATACGAAATATAAAAATTTATCTGTATATATAAATTGTGTTAAAAAATAACATCCTTCCTTTATTTTTTTTTATTTTACATAAAATAAAATGAGTGAATGAGTTCGATAAATATTTAGTTTTAATATTTTTTTTATAATAATAATAAAAAAAAAAAAATGAGCGATATAGAAAATATAGATGAAACTGAAACTGAAACAACTGAAGGAGGTTTTAAGGTTCCTTCAGGAAAACTAGCTGCCATAACAAAAAAAATAAATATAATTAAAGGCAAATTATGGCATGCTTTCTTAAATAACTTAGATTTAAGCTATGAAATAAAAGCCGATGAATTAACATTAGATGCAAAAGTAGAATCATTAAAAAATTCTTGTAGTGAATTAATTTCAGAATCTGTAGAGGCAGATAAAATACAGCAGTGGCTTACACTAAAACTAAAGCCATATTATGAGTTAAAAAGTGATATTTCAAAATATATGAGTAAATATGAGCCAAGGATTATGCCACAAGACAGTGCTAGTAATGTATCAAGTAAAGTGAGTAAAGCAAGTGTAGCTAGTTCAAAAAGTGCAATAGCCCAATCTTTGTTACTTGACATTGAAAAAAGTAAAATAAAATTACAAGAGCATGAACAATACTTGGCAAAAAAAAGGGAACTAGAAAGTTTGGATTTGTACCAACACAGAAGTCATATAAAAAATTTGGAACAAAGTTTAATAAAAATCGAAGAAAAATTAGAAAATCCAATTTTCAGTATTAGCGATACCTCTGTAAAAACTGAGGATAAAAATGTAAATTTAACACAAACTAAAATAAATAGTATAGGTGAAAATAATAATCAGGAGGAGTCTAAATTAGTAGAAATTTTAAAACAAAAGTTAGAAGTGAGTAGGCCTATTAATAATCCTCTTCCAACATGTGAGCCTGAAATATTTAATGGAAAGGATCCAACTAAATTTAAAGATTTTATGCTAGTTTTTAAAACCAATATAGAAGGAAAATGTGAAAATGAAATGAACAAGCTTTCCTATTTAATTAAGTATACAGAAGGTAAAGCAGAAAATATAGTAAGAAGTTGTATGCATTTGGATGAAAATGTAAGTTATAAAAAGGCAGTAGAAAAACTCGAAAAACAATATGGAAATGAACAAGTTATTGCTAATACATATCTAAAAAAGCTAGAAGACTGGAATGAAATTAAGAATGAGGATGGTGAAGCTATGGCAGATTTTTCTTTGTTTTTAGATGCTATTAATAATGCAATGGGAAATATTACTCCTTTAAATGAATTGAATTCTACTGGTGCTATTTATAGAATAGTTAAAAAACTTCCCTACAAACAACGTGATAAGTGGAGATATAAAGTTGATAGTATGTATGAAGAAAATAAAAAGGTAAACTTTAGTACATTTACAAAGTTTGTTGAAAAAGAAGCAAGGATCATGAATACACCTTTATTTGGAGAACTTGGCATTGGTACAAAACCCAAACAAGCCAAATTACAAAGTGAAAAAGGTAAGTCACTTTATACAAAAGAAAATAATAATGACCATAGAAATAACAATAATAATAATAATAATAATAATAATAATAATAAATGGAATAATAATAATGACAATAAAAAGAATTATGGTAATAGTAATAATAGTAGTAGTAGTAATAATAATAATAATAAATCGCAGTTTTGCAATTTTTGTAAAAAAGACAATCATAGTATACTTAAATGTAAAATCCTAGAAAAACAAAGCCAAGATGAAATAACAAAGTTCATTAAAGACAATAAATTATGCTTTAAGTGCCTCAGATCAAATCATTTTAGTAGTAATTGTAAAAGACCAGAAAAATGTGAAAAATGTAATAAGCAACATTTAACAATCCTGCATAGAGAAAAAGATAGTACCAATTTAACAAAGAAAGAGCAAGATGGCTCAAATATCTCACCAGCAGCACTCACTGTGAATTTAGAAAATAAAGATAAGAAAGTAGAGTCAAAAGAATCAGGAAGTAATGAAGCAAAAACCTTTCAGACAAAAGTAAGTAATAAAAAGCTATTTTACCCTGCAGTACCAGTTAAAATAAAGCTTAAAGGTAAAGATAAAGTGATTAAGACATACATGGGTTTAGATACATATTCTTCAGCATGTTTTATGGATTTAAATTTAGCTGCAGAATTAGGTATGTCATATATGAAACCTCAGAAAGATATAGATATTACTACCATGTATGGACAACATAAAATAAAAACATATATTTTAAATAATCTAGAAATCTATGATATTGAGATGAGGAAATCTGAAACCATAAATAATATATACTGCAAAGAAAATGGCCCTTTAAAATGGAAGAAAGTCCATCTATCAAAGATATAAATGGATTAGAATATTTGAGTCATGTGCCCTTCAACTTCATAGAATCAAAAATTGGATTATTAATAGGAATGAATCAAAGTAAATTGTTAAAACCCATTGAAGTAGTGGAAGGTCATTATAACTATCCCTTTGCAGTTAAATATTCATTTGGATGGGCTTTACAAGGTTCGACACCAGATGGTATACCAGCTTTCATGAGTTTAAGATGTCATAAGACCCAAATACAACAAGAAGATGATAATTTGCTTGAAAAATATTGCTCAAGAGAGTTTTCTGAAAAGAATCCTGAGCAAGTCTGTGAAAGTGTAGAAGATTTGAAGTGGAAGAATAAGGTTGAAAATACATTACAAAGAACAATTACAGGTAAATTTCAAGTTGGTTTACCATTTAAAAAAGAAAATCAGCATTTTCCTAATAACAAAAATCAAGCATTAGCAAGACTGTTCTCATTAAAAAGTAAATTTTTAAAAGACCAAGAATATTTTGTACAATATTGTGATAACATAGATGAAATGTTAAAACTTAATTTTGCAGAAAAGATTGAGAAACATGAATTATTAAACAATGACAGATTCTATTTAACACACCATAGTGTAATCCATCCACAAAAGAAAAAATTGAGAGTAGTATTCAATGCAGCTTTGCCATACAATGGTATTTCTTTAAATAATAGTTTACTCACAGGGCCAGACTATATTTCTAACCTACAAGGCATCCTTTTAAGGTTCAGAAAGGAGAAATATGCTTTCATAGCAGATATAGAGAAGATGTTTTATCAAATACAGGTACTTGACAAGGATAAAGATTATCAGCGCTTCTTATGGTTCCCAAATAGTAATTTAGATAAAACTCCAGAAGAATACAGGGTTAAAGTTCATATATTTGGTAGTGTGAGCTCACCTTCAATTGCAAATTATGTTTTGAAGCAAACTACAAATGTAATTGAAGCAGAAAAATTCAGTAATTTAGCCAAAGATACAATACTTAGAAATTTCTATGTAGATGATTGTTTAAAGTCTGTGAAATCAGAAAATGAGGCTGTAGCAATTTATAAAGAAGTTAAAGAAATTTTAAAAATTAGTGGTTTTAATCTGCATCAAGTAGCTAGTAATTCAAAGAAATTTTTAGAAAATATTGATAAACAAGACTTAAGTAAAGATTTTAAAGAAATAAACTTATCCTTAGATAAATTGCCTTCACAAAAAGTATTAGGCTTAAGTTGGGACCCAGAAATAGATTTAATGAAAGCTAGGGTAGATATACAAAATAAAAATTTGACAAAAAGAAGCATACTCAGTTGCATTTTTTCCATATACGATCCACTGGGTTTTATTAGTCCAGTACTACTAGTAGCCAAAAAAATATTTCAAAATTTATGCGATAGAAAAGTTAACTGGGATGATGAAATTCCATTAGATATAAAAAAAAGTTACATAAAATGGCTAAGTGATGTTAATAAGCTAGATGATTTTCAAGTTCCTAGGCCATACAATCCAAATTGTTTAAAGTATAAAAGGGTAGAATTACATTATTTTTCAGATGGTTCACAAATTGCATATGCTGCAGTAGCATATATAAGGTTCATTGGAGAGAATAATGAAATATATTGTTCATTGGTGTTATCTAAAACAAGATTGATACCATTAAATAAAAATTTGATGTTAACTATACCAAGAATAGAATTGAGTGCAGCCAAATTAGCTGTCAACATACATCAAATTTTAAAAAATGAATTAGATATGAAAATAAACAAAGAGTATTTTTGGATAGATAGTGAAATTGTATTACAATATATTAAAAATGAATCAAAAAGATTCAAAAGATTTGTACATAATAGAGTTAATTATATTAGATCACAAACAGATATAAGCCAATGGAATTATGTACCAGGCAAGCTAAATATTGCAGATATAGCAAGTAAAGGAATATCTGTTAATGAGTTTTTGAACAATAAACTATGGAGCACTGGTCCAGAATTTTTGTACAAAGACAAAGCTCAATGGCCTGAGCAAATTAAAGAAAATAAATTAGATGATGAAAATGATGAAATTATAAAAAGTAAACCAGTGATGACCATACAACTACAAGAAAGTTCAACAGACAAGCTCATAAATTCTGTGTCAGATTGGATGAAATTAAAAACAAAAGTAGCATGGATTTTAAGAGTTAAAGAAAATTTGCATAAAAAAGCCTGGAATAAAGGTGCTATGACAATCACAGAATTAAAAAATGCAGAAAAGGCTATTTACAAATATGTACAAAATAAAGAATTTCATGATATACAATACAAAATAAAAAAGAAAGAGGCCTTGCCAAAAAGGCACATTTTGGCAAAATTCCTACCATTTATAGATGATAATGGAATATTAAGAGTAGGTGGGAGGAATAAAAATCTGAATGATGTATCATATGATTTTAAACATCCAATTATCTTGCCAAATAGTCATGTTACAATGTTAATAATGAGACATTACCATAGAATAAATGGACATTTAGGAAAACAAACAGTTTTAAATGCTTTAAGAGAGAAGTACTATATCATTGGAGCAAGCAGAAGTATTAAGAAGATTTTAAAAGATTGCATAATATGTAGGAAGCTCCATACAAGGCCAACTCAGCAGTTGATGGGAGATTTGCCCAAAGATAGATTAGAATGTGATATACCACCATTCACGAATATTGGAATTGATGCCTTTGGTCCTTTTCTTATAGTGAGGGGAAGAGGGAAAGTAAGAGAAAAAAGATATGGATTGATATTCTCATGTTTAAGTAGCAGAGCCATACATTTAGAGATGTTATATTCATTAGATACTGATGCTTTCATCAATGCTCTAAGAAGATTTATCAGCCGTAGAGGTAATGTGAAATTGATCCGATCAGATAATGGATTGAACTTTGTGAAAGCTAACAAAGAATTAAAAGGACAAGTTAAAATTTGGAATAATAAGCAAGTAAATAAATTTTTTGAGCAAAAAGAAATACAGTGGATATTCCAACCACCTCATAGTTCTCATAAAGGAGGTCATTTTGAAAGACACATTAGAACTGTAAGAAATATATTACAAGCTTCACTCTTAGAACAGCCAATAAGGTTGACAGATGATAACTTGAACACTTTGTTCTGTGAGATAGAATTCATTATAAATAATAGACCAATAACAGAATTTTCAAATGATTTAGAAAACTTAGAAGCTTTGACACCAAATCATCTACTAACTCTTAAAGGTAATATAACTTTTCCTCCAGGATTATTTCAGGACAAAGATTGCTACTTATATAAAAGATGGAAACAAGTTCAGTATCTTGCTGATTTGTTTTGGAAAAGATGGATCAAAGAATATGTCCCTTTATTGCAAAAAAGAAGTAAATGGTTAGCAGAAAAAGAATCACACCAAGTGGGAGATTTAGTCCTTTTAATAGATGACTTCAAACCAAGAAATATGTGGAATTTAGGAAAAGTAGTAAAGGTTTACAAAGATGACTCAAACAGAGTGAGAATAGTAGATGTGAAAATAAATAAAGACAAGAATACTTTAAATACAACAATTTTGAAAAGACCAATAACAAAATTAATCTTGCTGAGAGAAAGTGCAGGATTATAACAAGAAGACAACAGAATTGTAAACTCTAAGGAAACTAAGAATAATAAGAAAACTTAATATTCTTAGCAAAAGGGGGAATATGTTATATTTTCCATTAAAATATAAAAAATAATAATAATAAAAAATAAAAAGGAAAATTAAAGAAAATTCATTACTATTCATACTATGTGAACATCAACTATGGTTACAAAAAATAACCAAAATATTAGATATGTAGAAAAGCAAAAATTGATTGCAACACAGAGAAAATTGCTGAGGAAATCAGAATAGAAGGTGGGGCAACATAAAAGGGCTTGCAAATAGAATAAAAGCTAAAGAAAGCCAAATATTAAGAAAAAATAATAGATTAGGAGATACTGCAAGCAATATAAGCCATTGCAGAAACTCAAAACAAGCTACTGAAGCAACAAAACTGACTTTGCCAAATGTAAATTGAGAAAATAAAAGCAAAGTACAGAATTTGAACTTCAATCAACATTAGGAAGAAATTGAAGAAACACTTAGTACCATCTATTCATTCAAGAGCTTATTAATTTCACAAAGAAGAAAAAGAAACAATTGAGGTGGAATTATAAGCAATTGACTAATACTTCAAGCTGAATCCTAAAAGCAAAACTATTTAAGAAGCCAAAGCCAGGGTTTTACAAGGAAGAAAATTTTGAGGTGAAATCCTAACAATTAATAAAGAAGCTATAGAAGAAACCTGAGAACAACTAAGAAACTCTTTTTCAATATTAGAGCAATCTTCAAGCAACTTTATTGATAAAGCAGCAGCCCTGCAATTTGAGTAACACTTAAGCCAACCACCCTAAGCTCAGCCATTCTAAAATCCAAAAACATCAGTAATTAGAAGGTAATAGTTATGTTTATAGGTATTAATATAGTTGGTGTGAATGTGGTATAATATTTAAAAAAGTAACATCTATGAGTTTTCAAACAAAAGCTAAAAAGGACAAAAATAAATAAAAAGTCCAAAATCAATATTTTTTATCTATTTCCAAAGAATTTATGAATACATTTTTTTAACAGGAATAACAATTTCTATGCATTTTTATGGATAATTATGTATAATTATATGTTTATTTTTTAGCATTTAGTATTTGTACTTTTATATATTTATAGTTTGTTATATTTTTATATTTTTAGAACCTATTCGTATATTTCCAATATGTTCAAATAAAGAAGAAATGTCGAATGGAGTACTTTCATCACCTGATGTTTATCAATATATATATATATATATATATATATATATATATATATATACATATAAGTTTAATATATATATATATATATATATATATATATATATATATATATATATATATATATATATATATATATATATATATATATATATATATATATATATATATATATATATATATATAAAATTTTGTTTAATACAGATTAAAAGATTCAAATGGAGAATAATATATTCTTGAATATAAAGATTTGAAAAATCGAGGATAGATAGGTTTTCTCTTTCTTTCTTTTCTTTTTTTAAAAGGATTTAACAATATTCCAAAACGTGTTTAAATTAGTTTATGTTATAAGCATGCTGACCATTCCAAAACCTACTATTCTTAGTCAGAATTGCAAAAATCAATAAAAAGAAGTCTTTTTTTAAAAAACGTTAAACAAACGTGTTTAAACGAATTTAAGGACATAAAGACGTAAACGAAAAAAATAGGAACCTATCGGGATTGCCTCAGCAGTCAAAGAGACTTTCATTAAATGGCACGCTTTAGAAGTATATTTTCAGTTTACTTCGGTAAATGGCTGGACTTAATAATTGTACTTGCAGCAAACGAAAAAATATAATATATTATATACATTTAATATATCAACCGCACTAAAAAAGTTAGTAAAAAGTTACTTAACAATCAAAAGTAATTAACTCATACACAAAAAGATTTGTCAGATGAACCGAGATTCTGAATCTAACTGCTAATATAATATACAAACCATAAAAACTTCCAAAATTAAGTGAAGTGAATGCATTGATCATTAATACATTGGTCAAATTTCGTAACAGAAAAATTTAATGAGAATGAAGAAAAATCAAAGATGGAATTCAAATATGGCTTCGTTTTTAAGTTTACTGGAAAAATAAGTTTACAAATATTTATAGGGAAATATTTACTTATATAATTTTCCTATTAAAAAAATATATAATGGGGGGAAAATGAATTCTTTTCTTCTTTAATTTGCTGGGTTCCTTCCTCTTCTGTTAACTACCCGATCGATTGGTATATATAAGATATATAATAAAATAGATATATATATATTATTATATATATTATTATTTATATATATATGTTATTATATATATATATTATTAGTTATATATATATATATCAAAATGGACTCTTTATAGGCTCCCTTCATTATTATTATTATTATTATTATTTTATTATTATTATTATTATTATTATTATTATTATTATTATTTATTATTATTATTATTATTATTATTATTATTATTATTATATTATTATTATTATTATTATTGCTAGTTCTAGCAAATTTAAATTAATTTGTTTATCCATCTATATCTAATAATTGAAGCAAATGTTTGTTTATTTTTACTAGGTGGGTTCCCTATCACTTTCTTAATATTTACTAATTTCTAAATAAGGGAGAACAAAAAAGATTTAGCAGCAACCCCAAATTTGTT
>JABUQX010119197.1:25000-30000 GCA_015478945.1 Trachelipus rathkii | reverse complement strand
AACAAACACAGTTCACAACTATTCCAACGAAACTTTACAACCTAACCTAACCTAACCTAACCTAACCTAATCTAACCTAATCTAACCTAACCTAACCTAACCTAACCTAACCTAACTTAACCTAACCTAACCTAACCTAACCTAACCTAACCTAACCTAACCTAACCTAACCTAACCTAACTTAACCTAACCTAACCTAACCTAACCTAACCTAACCTAACCTAACCTAACCTAACCTGCGGCGGGCGCACGGGAATTTTTTTTGGCGTCTTGTTGACGATCATTTGACCTGTCGACCATTTACTTGGCTTAGTCCACCTGCCTACCTTTTTTAATTGCTCCTTCAGTTTAATGCTAAGAAGGTCTATGACACTGAGAGAGAGTCTATGGCACTGAGGGTATCCGCAATGCGGTTCTCTTAACTTCAATAATTTATCTTCATTGATATATACTATGTATATACTTGTTTATAAATAGTATATACATAATATATACTATGTATATACTTGTATATATGTAGTGTATACATAATATATATACTATGTATATATTGCGTTTATTCTACCTGAGGGACAATCGAAATGAAGTTATAAAAAAAAAATTAGTTGCAATTTACATTTTTGCATACTGTTTACCTTATATGTTTGCATGTTTACAGTTCAAAACAACATTAAAATTTGTTTATTGGCACCGATTTCAACAGGGTTTTCATTTTTGTACCTTTGAGTATGTCATTATTTGGCATTTGCATTAACTTAATTATCTCAACTCTGATAATTATTATGATAAATTTTTAAGTATTGTGATGTTAACTGCAATGTAAGGTACAAATTTGGTAATTAAAATTCGATTCAACGTAAATTTTCATCCAAAATTATGGATCAAAATAATTTTGAAACGATATTTTAGGGAAAAAGAAATTTATTTAAAGTCTGATTTTTTCATTTTTTGGAAGGAGGTGAGTAATTACAGCTATAAGAGTGGTTTAGGTTAAAAAAAATTAAAGGTTGAGACGTACACTTTTTTTCTGCAGGGTGTTCAAATATGACTTTTGTAAAAAAAAAAAATTGCCAATTTTAAATATTGATATCAATGTTGGGTAAGCATATATATATAAGTTTAAAATTTACCCACATTAAAGGAATCTATCATAGGTAACTTCGGGTATAATATTGAGTTTTAAACTCAAGGCTCTAATCTTAATATAAATATTTCCATAAAATTATAGTTAGTTATGTTTTAAATTGTAAATATTCATCATATGATTACATAATAGCAATAAAAAATGAGGAGAGAACCAAAAGTCAGAGAGAAATTAAATAAGATCACCAGTAGAGTTCTCCTAGAGTTCCAGTTGAGTTCCAGTAGAGTTCTCCTTATTGAAGCATAAGATTTAAAAAGTTTTAACATGTTCCAAATCTTCCTGTTTAAGGGACAGATTCCAAAACTTTGGGAAAACAATTGGGGAAAAGCAATGGATGATAGTTAGAGGGTTGAGAGAGGAGGTCCCTCTTCTTCAGGAAAGGCTGAATGAGCCTTAGCTTCCAGCAGAAAGGAAAGGTTAAAGTTGATTGGCTGAGACGAAATACTTTACTAAGGTAGGGTGCAAGCTCATAACCACAAGTTTTAATAACTACTGGAGGGATACTATCAGGTGCATGTACCTTTTTAGTGTTAAGGTAAGAGAGAGAAAGAGAGAGAGAGAGAGAGAGAGAGAGAGGAGAGAGAGAGAGAGAGAGAGAGGAGGAGAGAAGAGAGAGAGAGAGAGAGAGAGAGAGAGAGAGAGAGAAGGAGAGAGAGAATAGCAGAGAAAAAATATAGAGGAGAGAGAGAGTGAGAGGAGGGAGAGAGGAGAGAAGTAACAAAAAAAAGTGAGAGAGAGCAGAGGAGGAGAGAGAAAAGATAAATCACATTTTTGAAAAAAGGAAAAATTATAACAGTAGTCATTAGATGAGTTGGGTGGAGTGGAAAGAAGAAAAAACTCCTAACATTTTAAAGTGGAATTTTGGCAAAGATATTAAAGGAAGAATCATCTTTAGGCAGAAGATAAGAGGAGCTTTTGGGGTGCCGTCGGATTAAAACTTAGAGGAGGGAAAGAGGAAGAAACAAGTTGAGAGTTGACATTTTTAGGCAAAATGTTAGAAAAAACGTGTGGAAGAGGAACTAGTGAATTATATAGCAAGAGTTCTTGGTGTTATTTATAATACGTATTGCAAGACTCAAGAATGAAATAAAAGTTGCATGAAATTCTGAAGTTTGCATATGACAATAATTCATGAAGGCAGCGTCCGTCCCTGGGGTCGGTGAATAGCTCGAAAGCAAGAAGAGCTAAGCCAAGGCATTTTTATTTTAGCTGAAGGGAAACAGAATGGAATGTACCCTTACATGTCACACGAAATCACCTCGGTTCTGCCTTCTGTTGATTAAAGAGAGACTCAGGTCTCTTCGACGTAATAATCATTTCGAGTGAAATCGAAAAAGTTCTACATCAAATTCGATCAGTTTACGGCACCTAAGCTCGATAAGTGCATACTAGATAGAAAAATGGAAAGCATGTTCACAGGCTTTACCTTGAGAACCAGAAATAAATTATTGCTGTGGTGAACATTGAAATTACATAAAATGATTTCAGAGAAAAGGAAGAATAGAGAATGTTTTCTATTTTGAAGTTTAAATAGAATTTTGGAGAATCAATAAAGAGAATTAATAAATTTGGTAAAAGATTGGCAAGAAAATCTAAGACACAAAATGATAAATTCGAAAGACGCCAAATTGAAAACATGAGAACAAACAACTCCACCTTTGGTTGAAAATTAAGGAAAGAGAAGAGAGAGATCGAGAGAGAGGAGAGGAGAGAGAGAGAGAGATGAGAGAGAGAGGAGAGAGAGGAGAGGAGAAGAGAGGAGAGAGAAGAGAAGAGAGAGAGAGAGAGAGAGAGAGAGAGAGAGAGAGAGAGAGAGAATTAACAAAGTAGGGTTTGCTGCTGTCAGAGTGCCCAAGGACCCAAGTTCCTTTTAAGAATAAGAGGTGAGATTAAGAGGAAGAGAGATGATGTTCAACAAATCGGAAATTAGAATAATGAATTAATGAAAAAGATGATCTGACACCAGAGAAAGCCTTCATAGTAATCTTGGCGACGACAGCCTCATTATTATAGGATGCTAACTCGCTTGTGATGATGGGGTAAGGAGTGTTCTAGGGGCGTTGTTTGGATACACCCCCCCTCGATACATCTCTGAGGCAGGTTTATGTTTCGCCACTTTTCAAATTCTTTAAAAGAAAATTTCGAGTATGTGTTTGAAAGTTTGTGTGGTACACATGAAGAAGGGAGAGTGCGGTGGGGGTGCCCATTAAACATGTTCCACAAGCATTCCAAGCATGCCATCGAGAGTACACTAGAAGGTGAAAAAGCGAGGATCCTCTGAGAATGGAGAAGGTGAAGTCTGAAAAGGACGAACCTATGAGCAAAGGAGTGCAGAGTACTATATCAGCCAAACCTATTGCTTCGTTAGCTATGCCGAATGGGAAATATTTGCATCCTTTGGAAGAGTTTAGATAGAGAGATTAAATAAAATAAGATTAGGAGATTAAATAAATAAGTGATTAAATAAAATAAATGAGAACTTAAAACAGAATCTGAACAAAGAAACTGAAGCAGCAGACGACTGAAAAATCACCTTTAAAAATCATTAACAAGAAAAATTAAATATTTAAAAGTCATAAAGTTTTGGTGGTTAAACCAGATGTAAAAAAAAAAAATAGTATAATGCCTAGAAGTGATAAATGATGGAAGTGAACTGAAAGTAGTATTTTAAACAGTTACTTATTTGGAACAACCAAAGAGAATTAAAAAAAAAAAAGAAAAACTGACCGGAAAAAAAAAATATTAAAAATAAAAAGTTAGCCAAAAGCTTTTTGGTTTTTCTGACGATGTTATAACATGATTGGTGACTATTATTATTTTCAAAAAATAATATAATTAATTTTATCAGAATGTTCATTATTATTATGAAAAATATTTTTGTATCTTTAATATGGTAAGTAAAAATTTTATTTTTACTATTAAAATTATTATTAAAATTATTATTATTATTATTATTATTATTATTATATTATTATTATTATTATTATTATTATTATTATTATTATTATTATTATTATTATTATTATTATTATTATTATTATTAAATTATTATTATTATTATTATAAAATTATTTTTATTAAAATATGAAAATAATTATTTATTTTATTATTATTATTATTATTATATTATTAATTATTATTTATATTAAATTATTATTATTATTATTATTATATTATTATATTATTATTATTATTATTATTATTATTATTATTATTATTAGCAATTATTATTAGTGGCCATTTCCATCATCACATTAAAGCTTTTCCATCTTTCGCAAGCCTCGTTCCTAGTATATATATATATATATATATATATATATATATATATTATATTATATATATATATATATATATATATTATATATATATATATATATATATATATATATATATATATACATATATGATTAAGAATGTTAGACAAGATGGTGATTGAATGGATTTGGAAGTTGTGCAAGACAGGGTCTATGGAGGGTATTGTTCCGAGGGATTGGAGGACAACAGTAATGGGACCCTTATATAAGGGTAAGTAGGATAAAGGGAACTGCAGAACTATAGGGCATTTATTTTATTGTAGAGTTGTGGGGAAGATTTTATGCTGTTATTTGGTTTAAAAAAGTACGTCAAGTGATTGAGGCTGATTTTCGCAAAAAAAAGTGCATTTAGAAGGGTAGAGGATGTTGTATATCAAATATCAAATTTTTACATTGAAGTAAATGATTGAGAAAATGAGAGAGAAGAAGAAAAATTGTATTTAGGTTTTATGAACTTGCAACAGGCGTATGACAGGATTAATAGGAAGCTCTATGGCAAGTGTTAGTGATATATGGTGTTGTTGGTATGATTCTGAATGAAC
>JABUQX010119197.1:10000-15000 GCA_015478945.1 Trachelipus rathkii | reverse complement strand
CCCGGCTCCGGCTCCGCTTCCGGCTCCGGCTCCGGATCACGATTAAGATTCTGCACTATTTTGAAAATTGTTCAGCAAGTCTTCTGGCATTAAATTTTCATCTAAGAAAATCATTTCTTGAAAAAATTCTACCCTGAATCCGTCAGAGATCGGATACAGAGCCGGAGTCGGACCAGACTAAGGTTTCTGCACTACTTTGAAAATTGTTCAGTGCGTCTTCTGGCATTAAATTTTTCACCTAAAAAATATTTTTTGAAAAAAATTCATATACAGGTTCCGGCTCCGGCTCCGGCTCCGGATCTGACTAAGGTTTCTACACTATTTGAAAATTGTTTAGCACGACTTCTTTCAATAAATTTTTCATCTAAAATTTTATATTCTTCTGAAAAAAAATTTATACTATTGCACCGGCTCTGACTCTGGCTCCGACTTCGACTCCGGATCCGGATCTCAGACTAGGATTCTGCACTATTTGAAACCTGTTCAGCACGTCTTCTTTTGGCCAACAAATTTTTCATCTAAAAAAAATTTTCTTAAAAAAATTTATTCCCATATTCCGGCTCCCCCTCCGGATCTGGATCCAACTAAGGTTTCTGCACTATTTGAAAATAGTTCAGCACTTCTTCTGGCAATAAATTTTTCCCCTAAAAAAATATTTTCGAAAAAAAAAAATAAACAACCAAAAGCTCTGACTTCGGCTCCCACTTCGACTCTGGCTCCGACTCCGGATCCGGATCCGACTAAGAATTCTGCACTATTTGAAAATTGTTCAGTACGTCTTGTGGTATTAAATTTTTCACCTAAAAAAATATGTTTTGAAAAAAATTCATACCCAGGCTCCGGCTCTGACTCCAGCTCCGGCTCCTACTCTGGATCCTACTCCAGCTCCGACTTCACTTTCGGCTTCGGACCTGACTAAGGTTTCTGAACTATTTGAAAATTGTTCAGTGCGTCTTCTGGCATTAAATTATTCACCTAAAAAAATATTTTTTTTTAAAAAAAATTCATACCTAGGTTCCGGCTCCGGCTCCTGCTCCGACTTCACCTTCGGCTCCGGATTTGACTAAGATTTCTGCACTATTTAATTGTTTAGCACGACTTCTTTCAATAAATTATTCATCTAAAAAATATTCTTCTGAAAAAAAATTATACTATCGCACCGGCTCTGACTCTGGCTCTGACTTCGGACTCCGCTCCGACTCCGGACCTGATCAGACTAAGGATCTGCACTAATTTGAAAACCTGTTCAGCACGTCTTCGGGCAATAAATTTTTTTTTCTAAAAATTTTTTTAAAAAAAAAACTTTTACTCCAGAATCGGCTCCCGCTCCGGATCTGGATCCAACTAAGGTTTCTGGATTATTTGAAAATTTTCAGCACTTCTTCTGGCAATAAATTTTTCCCCTTAAAAAAAATTATTTTTCGAAAAAAAATCAAAACACGGCACCGGCTCGACTTCGGCTCCCACACTTTACGACTCCGGCTCCGACTCGGATCCGGATACGACTAAGGGTTCTGCACTATTTGAAATGTCAGTACGTCTTCTGGCAATTAATTTTTCACCTAAAAAAATATTTTTGAAAAAAATCATACCCAGGCTCCGGCTCTGACTCCAGCTCCGGCTCCTACTCCGGCTCCTACTCCAGCTCCGACTTCACTTTCGGCTCCGGACCTGACTAAGGTTTCTGCACTATTTGAAAATTGTTCAGTGCGTCTTCTGGCATTAATTTTTCACCTAAAAATATTTTTTGAAAAAATTCATACCCAGGTTCCGGCTCCGTCTCCGGCTCCGCTTCCCTTCGGCTTCGATCTGACTAAGGTTTCTGCACTATTTGAAAATTGTTTAGCAGGACTTCTGGCAATAAATTTTTCATCCAAAAAAATATTCTTCTGAAAAAATTTATAAACAGGATCCAGCTCTAACTCTGGCTCCGACTTCG
Organism: Trachelipus rathkii; assembly: GCA_015478945.1. Lineage (NCBI taxonomy): Eukaryota > Metazoa > Arthropoda > Malacostraca > Isopoda > Trachelipodidae > Trachelipus > Trachelipus rathkii. The sequence continues at coordinate 13,061 of JABUQX010119197.1, read as the reverse complement.
ACTCCCGACTTCCGACTCCGGATCCGAATCAGACTAAGGATTCTGCACTATTTGAAACCTGTTCAGCACGTCTTCTGGCAACAAATTTTTCATCTAAAAAAAAATTTCTTAAAAAAAATTTAAACCCAGAATCTGGCTACGATTCCGGCTCCCGCTCCGGATCCGGATCCAACTAATGTTTCTGCACTATTTGAAAATTGTTCAGCACTTCTTCTGACAATAAATTTTTCCCCTAAAAAAATATTTTTCGAAAAAAAAATCAAACTACGGCACCGGCTCTGACTTCGGCTCCCACTTCGACTCCGCTCCGACTCCGGATTCCGGATCCGACTAAGGATTCTGCACTATTATTTGAAAATTGTTCAGTACTTCTTCTGGCATTAAATTTTTCACCTAAAAAAATATTTTTGGAAAAAAATTCATACCCAGGCTCCGGCTCTGACTCCAGCTCCGGCTCCTACTCCGGCTCCTACTCCAGCTCCGACTTCACTTTCGGCTCCGGACCTGACTAAGGTTTCTGCACTATTTGAAAATTGTTCAGTGCGTCTTCTGGCATTAAATTTTTCACCTAAAAAATATTTGAAAAAAATTCATACCCAGGTTCCGGCTCGTTCTCCGGCTCGACTTAAACCTTTTCGGCTCCGGATTGACTAAGGTTTTCTTGCCACTATTGAAAATTGTTAAGGCACGACTTCTTGGCCAATAAATTTTTCATCTTATAAAAATATTCTTCTGAAAAAAATTTATACTATTGCATCGGCTCTGACTCTGGCTCCGACTTTGACTCCGGCTCTGACTCCAGATCCGGATCAGACTAAGGATTCTGCACTATTTGAAACCTGTTCAGCACGTCTTCTGGCAACAAATTTTTCATCTAAAAAAATTTTTTTAAAAAAAAATTTATACCCAGAATCCGACTCCGATTCCAGCTCCCGCTCCGCGATCCAGATCCAACTTAAGGTTTCTGCCACTATTTGAAAAATTGTTTCAGCAATTCTTCTGGCAAATAAATTTTCCCCTTAAAAAAATTTTTTCGAAAAAAAAAATCAAACTACGGCACCGGCCTTCTCTTGACTTCGGCTCCCATTCGATCGCTCGACTCCGGATCCGGATCCGGCTCCGACTAAGGATCTGCACTATTTGAAAATTGTTCAGTACGTCTTCTGGTAATAAATTTTTTCACCTAAAAATACTTTTTGAAAAAAAAATTCATACCAGGCTCCGGGCTCCGGCTCCGGTCCGGCTCTGGCTCCGGCTCCGGCTCCCGACTCCGACTTCGGCTTCGAATCTGACTAAGGTTTCTGATATATTTGAAAATTGTTCAGTTACGTCTTCGGCACTTAAATTTTTCAACTTAAAATATATTTTAGAAAAAAAAAATTATACCAGGCTCCGGCTCCGGCTCCGGCTCCGGCTCCAACTTCGGCTTCAGCTCCGGATCCGAATAAGGTTTCTGCACTATATGGAAATTGTTCAGCAGATCTTCTAAAAAAATATTCTTCCAAAAAAAAATCATACTCCGGCTCCGGCTCCGGCTCCGGCTCCGGCTCCGGCTACGGCTACGGCTCCCGGCTACGGCTTCGGATTCGGCTTCTGACTTCTCCTTCTCCGGTTTCCGGCAAGTCATGGATTCTGTACATTTGAAAATTGTTCAGCACATCTTCTGCCAATAAATTTTTCATCTAAAAAAAATTATTTCATGAAAAAAAAAATACCCAGGCTCCGGCTCCGGCTCCGGATCCGGCTCCGGCTCCGGCTTCATTTATTTGACTCAGTAAAATCCGAGGAATGAACTAGAGGTTGAGAATATGAAAAGAAAATAGATTTTCTATAATATATAAAAATAAAACATTTTTTGATCCTAAACCTGGAATTGCAATTTTTAGTTCGACACCTTTCTATATAAATTTCTTTATCTAAAAAACTATTTAGAATTTTTAAAAAATAATTACACCATGATGTTCAGGAGGAATTTTTCCACTAATTTAGATAATAAAAAAAGATGTGAAAATTTTGAATTTGCTTTTTTCAATGAATGAGTCAAAGGAGATTTACTCTCCATCAGCGGGATTCGAACCTGGACTCCGCGTCGCTGAGTTAACAGTGACCGGGCGCTCTAACCACTAGACCATCCACGTTATGAAGCCTCCCCTTAAGTCAGGATGAGCTTGAGGCAGAAAAATGAAAAAGATCATTACATTTTCTACGGAGAATAGAGTTTTAATGCTTGGAGTATAGATTTGGCACTATTACGGAGTGAAATATAAATTGCATGAGCTTCTGGGGGTGTGAAGATGACGATATTTCCTGAAAGCAGTGCCTCTACGGAGAATAGCAAGAGAACAACCAGAGTTTAAGTGAAGGGAAAGAACATGGAAGGCTCCATGCCGGAAAAAATCACCTCAGTTATGCTTTCTACACATTCTGAAGGACCTCTCCCACTGAAGGAGTGATCATTCCAAGGGACAAAGACAAAATTGCCTCAGCATAGCAGCACAGAAGTGTCAATAAGGATACCCTCGTCACATGACGGTACCTATTCTGAGAGAATCTGAAGAGATAAAATAAGATTCTTAGTTAAAAAGGTAATCGGAGTAACACAGAGGTTGGAAAGAGTTTAACAGTTTAATGAGAAAGTTTGAAGATATTAAAAGTCTACTATGTTGAGTTCATCTCCAAGACGATGAGAGATATGGGTAGGAAACTATGTCATCTATCACCAGATCTATCTTCAGGATTAGAGGAAAACTATTGACAGTAGTAAATATTAAAATCTCAAAGAATGATGATTTCAAAAAAATTAGAAGACAATAGAATGTGCTCTTGTGGAGTTAAGTAGCCTGAAAATTTAGTATTATCAGGCGAGTTAGGAGACGGATAGGCACAGCAAATAAATTTAGAGTACATTGGCAAAGAGAATGAGCACAGGGTAGAAAATTCAAAAGACTTCTGATCAGGAACAAAAGACGAAATAACTTCATTATGTACATGCGAGAAAGAGAAGAGGCCAATTCTTTAAAAAAAACTGCCCTCCTAGCTGGCACAGCAACAAACTTTGGTT
>JABUQX010119197.1:0-5000 GCA_015478945.1 Trachelipus rathkii | reverse complement strand
TTCATTGGACCTGATTGAACAGCTTTGCAATCCTTCGATAAGAAGCTTGCTTTTCTCAGTATCTTACTTGCAAAATTCCCACACATCAGTAATGCAAAAGCTCTATGCAGGCATATTTGACGGTCCTCAAATTAGAACTCTGTTAAAAGACAAGCATTTTTACCCAATATGGAAGCCAAGTAAACAAGATGATGGCGATCGTTTAGAAAGTAAGTTGGACGGTTTTCTGTGGAAATAAAAGAACTCGGAATATATCTCACATGTAAATGAGCTTATGAAAGCTAGCGAAAAAGTGGAAGGAGCTCGCATGTCGAAAAAAATGCATTTTCTCCATTCACAATCCTGACTATTTTCCCGATCACAGAGTGGACCTACAACGAGGAACAAGCGTGAAAATTGTCACCAGACATAAACCACGATGGAAACAAGATAATCAGGACGCTGGGACATCCAACATGTTAGCTGACTGATTGCTGGTGTCTTAAAACTCGACGAACAACATCGCTTCACAAACGGAAATCATCAAGGACTTCGTTTCTTGGAAAATAGTTTCTTGCACGTCTTGGGTAGGCTCATAAGTAGTCTGTAAGTTTAAAATTAACTAAAGGAAAGTCGAATTGAGTCGGTATTTATTTTTTTCCTAGTTTACAAGTAATTGCAATTTATTAAATAACTTTGATATAAATAACGAATTTTTCTTAAAATTACCCAATTTCTAAAAGTAGTAGTGCGCTGTATCTCAAAAAACAGACTTGATTGAGCAAAATGAATGTCATATTTCAATTTAGGAGGACAATTTCGTTAGGAATCACTTCAGAAAACCTCAGGAACAGAAATTTTTTTTTCAAATGCAGGCCTCTGTTATTATTAAACATAATCTTCAATATATATATAAAACAAGTCCCTCTAAAGTTTAGTTTTTTAAAATATATCAGCTTATCTCGTCGCAAACCATATCTGAGGAGAGATGTCAATGAAATTCATATAAAAAAGACGACAAGACACAGAAAGGACAGGAACATCAGAGATTAATTTGTGTTTACAAATCGCACCCAAATATAAGTTATTTACATAAATAAGATATAAAATTGTACAAAATATTATATTACAATAGAAATTACAAATAAAAGTAATTATAATATTATACATATAAATTACAATCTAAGTAAGGAAAAAGTATTATTAGATTAAATTGGCTTACATAATTTTTCATTTTCTTGGATTTCTCGTTTATTTTGATTTTGTATTAGATGGAGAAATTTTTTCTCATTACAACTCTTTTGGTTAACTTCACTATATAACATTACACGCCGTAGAAGTGGAGCGCTTTAAACACTAAATAAAATTTTATACACTAACTTTTCTTAATTAAACACTTAAAACGCATCCTACTCACTGGGTTGCATCTAGACAATAAAGTTTGTTCCTGCTGTTCAGTAGATGAAGTGACCGTCTGTGAAGGAGAGTCATCATCCGATTGAGGAACCATCTGTGAAGACGAATCATCACCGATATAGGAACCATCTGTGACGGCGAATCATCATTCGATTGAAGAACCATCTGTGGGGTCAAATTGAGAAAAGTCAGGCCTCAAACGACCAATTGAAACAACATCCGTCCGTCCATCAAGAAGTTGTATCTTGTAGCATCGTTCCCCGTTGTAAGAACATATAAGGCGCCAGAGGCCATATGCATAGGCGAAGGGAGTACGGCAGGCTTCAAAATACTAATAGAAACGACATCCGTCTGTCCATCAGGAAGTTGTATCTTTTAGCATCGATCCATTAGTTGAAGACCTTGTAGGGACCAGAATATTTTCTCATGAAGTCGTTGTAAGAATCTCTGTTTTTAGCTGCTTGAAGAAGTTCTAAAGGACAAAGAGGTGTTTTTCCGGTTACTGCTTGAAAAGTAGAGAATCCGGAGTAATCAGGAATGCAACGAAGACTTAGCATGATGACTGGAAGGGAGAGTAACCAGTTTTGTTTTCCCGCCATGATAGCACTCTTCAGCGATATTGAAAACTTTCGTTTCGGCCATTTCCTGAAGGGTGGAAAGCGTTTGTCCGGAGTCTGTGAAATTCAATCAAATTTCATAGATCGGTGAAAATTTCTCTTTCAAACTGTGGTCTTCTATATGAGATTACATTGAGAGGAATTCCAAATTTTGATATCTATTGCATGAAGGCAAATGCGGCAGATTTTGAAGTCGTATTCCCTAGAGGAAATGATTCTGTACACTTAGTGTTCTTGTCGATGCATGTGAGAAGATATCTGAAAACTGGAGCTGAGGTATCGGTAAAAGAGGATGGAGGTAATGGTACCGCGATGTCGATATGCAGTTTCAAAACGCTGTGACGGAATTTCCATGTTAGCAATAGGTGGTTTAGTATGACGTTGAATCTTTGAAAGTTGACACTGTTGACAAGAGCGAACCAAAATTCTGATGTTACGACCCATGCTAGGCCAGAAATACCTAGTCTTTATAAGACACATAGAAATAAGCCTTAATTCTAGGATGAGACATCTGATGAAAATTGTTGAAGATCTGTTCACAACAGGGTTTTGGCAAAAATGGTCTCGGAAAAGCTGAAGAGGTATCACACCATACTTGAAGATTATCTTGTAGAGGGTAAGAATGAAGACGAGGTTGAAAAGTGGTAATTTCAAGCAATTCAAAAACATCTACTGTTAACGAGGATATTCGGAAAAAGCATCAGCCACACCCCTCAGGCAGTTCATTGAAGAGACATACATATTCTGTTAAGACAGAAAGATGACTTTATTGCAGATGACCTTTTGCTTGATTCCTACTGTAGAAAGCTGAAACGAAAGGTTTATCATCAGTGCGTAAGATGACATTTCTTCTTTCCAACATATGCTTGAAAGAAACAGAAAGTAGGCCTTGTAGAAGTTTCACGGCAAAGGCAGAGTATGCCGGTTGCCTGTCTGATAAGGTGCTTCCTGTAGAAATCTATGGCACTAGCTGTTTTCTTCAACCGATCTGATGAAGGCTGCTCCTATATAAGTCTGAATACATCCGTACAAGTTGAAGGGATGGGTTGCATCCGGTAAAGAAAATGGAAGAGTTGTGGCATTTTGGAGTTGATTCTTAATTTCAATGAAGACTTTTAATTCTTCTGTGGTCCACGAAGGGACTTATCTTTTGGATGGCGTTTTGCTTTTTCTGATAAAGGAAAGACAAGTTTTGCAAAACATAGGATGAAACGGCGTAGTATCCATCTTCCCAAAGAATCTTCGAAGAGCTTGTGATCTAGAGAAAGAAGTGCTTAAAAATTTCGGATGTCTTCTGAAGGAAGGAGAAATTCCATCTGATTCCAAATCCCAAAGATAGTTGAAAAGATGGCCTTCAAAGTCTTCATTTTTATAAGATATTGCGAAAGAATTTTCTTGAAAGAAAGCTTGAAAGCTGCCCAAGAGATGTTCTTCAGCTGTTCTCTAGTTGTTGAAAAAATTTCCAAGTCATCTTGGTAAATGTAAACAAATTGAAGGTGTCGAAAAATGGAGTCCATTATGCGTTGAAACGTAGGGCCAGCATTTTGAAACCAGAACGGCTGGACACATATCCAAAGAGGCCGAAAGGAATTGTTATGGCAGTCTTTTCAATGTCCTTTCGGTCGTATTAGAATTTGGTGATATGCTCTCTGAAGGTCTATTTTGCTGAAGATTGTTGATTCATGTAGCCCCTAATGGAAATATTTTTTAGGGGATCGAGCGATGGGGACCAGAGGCGAAGTCCCCCCCCCCGTCGTCTACCTATAGGCCCGAGAGACCTCGACAACTGATATCTATGCTCTACTCTTTAGGTGTTCGTAAGTGTAAAATATTTTGAAAACGATTTATATATATATATATATATATATATATATATATATATATATATATATATTATAATATTATATTATATAATTATATATATATAATTATATATATATTATATATATTAGGGAAATAACTTGCTAAGTTGGTGGCCTACGTTTAGGAGCAAGCACCCGTATATAAGATGATTATTGTATTTTAAAGATCAATTTTTTGTGACGATAATTTACGTAACTTAAACAAAAGGATGTAACAAAAGTCCCCTCTGATTGAGAGTTACTCTCTACTTTGTATTGCGGAATTATAAGTAGTCACGGACTTCCAGCGCTCGTTTACCACCTTGCCTTAGCGAAAATTTGTGATCGTAATTCGGGTCGCAGCCCTTCCTTGAAATTTTACCTCCTCTTTGCCGAAAGATATTTTAAAGTTTGGAGGATTTGAGAGGAGCATCTTTATTGAGATGTGTTTCTTCTGATTATTCTTATTGTTAATTTAATCTGACTGAAGAGTATCTCAACAGGAGGGGTTTTATTAATTCATTTCGACTTATGCTAAATTTTGCGTCGCGCAAATCTAGCTAGTACAAACTAAAATTAAATTTGTTAGATTATAAATGAGGTGCTACATATATTATATTATATATAATATATATATAATATATATATATATATATATATATATATATATATATATATATATATTATAATATATAATATAGGAGTATCCAGGGGGGGCCAAGGGGCCATGGCCCCCCCCCCGAAATTTTCTAAAACACTAAAAATTTTTTAAGTATCATATCTAGTTAATAATATAAAGTGCAGAGTTAAATTAATTTTTATATAATTTGTCGCTTCAGGAACAAATCTCGTAAGTCTTTAGTAAAAACTAAACTTGAAGCCATCAGAGAAATGCAACATTAGATTTCAGCAGATTTTTGAAGAATTGTGGCAAGCTATCAAGTGGGTATGGAAAATTGGCTGTACCAAGGAAATTAAGCAAGTCCAAAAATTACAGACCCAACATCCTACTTTCGACCCACAAACTTATTATTGTTCATCCATTTTTATACCATTTTGGATGATTTAATATCAGCATTAGGAAGAGGTTTTTAAATCATTAAAGAAATTATTTCTTCCTTTCAATTTGTCATAGCCGGACGAGGTG
>JABUQX010119196.1:45000-57500 GCA_015478945.1 Trachelipus rathkii | reverse complement strand
ATAAATTATATATATATATATATAAAAGATAGGAAATATATATATGAGAAAGAGAGAGAGAAAAGAGGAGATATATATATATGAAAACAACCACATATTTTAGGAAGGGTATATTTATATATATATTATTATATATATATATATATATATATATATATAACATCGTTGTGAACGACACGAGTTTAGTTTTTTTTATTAAAAATACTATAAAGGGTTCGCTGTAATCGAGATCTGGGGGAAAGTCTACAAAAACTAAATTCTTGTCTTTTCAACAGGAAATACAAAAAAAAAAAAACGCGGGAATCGGAAATCAATTTTTTAGGTACTACATAGTAAAAAACAAAACAAACAAAACAAAAAAACAAAAACAAAAAAACAAAAAACAAAAACAAAGCTATATACAATACAAGCAATAATTTTATAAAGAAAACATCATACAAAATCATTATATCATAAAAACATTATAAAGTAGCATATTATTATGAGAAAACTAGATAAAGAGTCAAAACAAATGTTCCAAAATAAAATCAATATAAAATGTTATCCATGAGTTACATTTTCTTCTTCTTTTTCTATTTATTAGAGAAAGCTTACTTTTAAAGTCCAACATTTTAAACAATTATTTTTAGATCTATTTTTTTTAAACAATACTTTTAATCTATATAATATTAACATTTTATGATATGAACAATATATATATATATATATATATATATATATATATATATATATATATATATATATATTATAATATATATATATATATATATATATATATATATATATATATATATATATATATATATATATATATATATATATATATATATTTCTATGTTATTCTTTATTCATAAAACATACAAACTATATTAAAAAAAAAATAATATATATATATATATATATATATATATATATATATATATATATATTATATATATATATATATATATATAAATATATATTATATAAGTTACATATTATTAATAGTTGTTATTCCAAATATGTAAATTATTCTCTCCTGTAAGTAAATATACTTATATATATATATATATATATATATATATATATATATATAAAGAGTTATATGTATATATATATATAATATATATATATATATATATATATATATATATATATATATATATATATATATATATATATATATATATATATATATTTAATTATAATTATGTACTTACCTTATTTGAATATATAGTCCATCCTCCTTTCCTTTTTTATGAATTCATTTATAATCCTTTCATAAAAATCTTCTGAATTTCTTAACTTCAAGAGAAGGTTCCGTTCTATTGACATCATTGAAATACTTGACAATCGAGTTTCGCTTGTTGTATTCCTCTGATATACTTTAATTCTTTCAATGCAGAAAGTTTTCTTACTGTTGCTGTTGTGTAGATGGTATCTTACCAATGAGCTGGCAAAGTTTAAAAAATTCATTCATAACTTCATAAAGTTCATTGTCTTGCAAGTGTTTTATTAGTTGTACAATACTTTTATTTCTAAAATCATCCGAAAAATACACAACTATCAATTCGTTCTGCAGTCGAATTTTGTCAAAATGGCTTCCGTAAATTATGCTTAGAGACTCGAAAGGTTTCTTAGGAAAATCTTTTGCATATTGTTTAAAATTATGACTGTTTAATATTCTATAAAAACAAGATCTTCCAGAGATTTAAATCTGACTCTTAGTTGATTCACAACTGTTTGAATGATGTTATTATATAGATTTCAATAGTAATCATGATGTTTTTCTGATGGAAAATTTTCTTTAACATTGTCATATATTTTAGAAATATCTTGTTTTTCCTCAATCAATTTAGTAGTTTTCCTAACTTCATTAGCACAATAAGTAATATCCAAACTTTTTTGACTGAAGGACATTAAATAAAACATCAGTAAAGGAAAATATTTCACTAAATGCTTCGAGCAGAAAAATAAATTTAAAATCACCTAATTTGTGCTTGAATCCAATTGCGGAATTGATAGGTATTCCATCCCATTTCTCTACATTATCAATTATTTCATCAAATAACTCGATCAATAAAGATCTATTTTCTTTGGCAATATGAACTAAGCGAGAACTGTAATTCCATCTAGTTGGTGCGGTTTTTGGAAACCTTCTTTTAACTATATTATCAAGTGCACTTGTCCTTTTAGGCGATTTAGCGAAAAAACTTCCTAAACCACTTAAAACCGTGAAAAATAACTTACATTCATTCCTTAATATTTCCACATGCTTGAGATAAAACTAAATTCAACACATGTGCACAACAATGTACAAAAACTGCAGATGGATACTTTTCCTTTACCTTACTTTGTAAACCATGAACAGAGGTGGGCAGTAACGCGTTACATGTAACGGCGTTACGTAACGGGCGTTACAATTGTAACGAGTAACGGTAACGCTTCAAACGATTTTAAAATGTAACGATGTAACGGTAACGCTACCCTTTTTAAAAATTGTAACGGTGTTTTTCCGTTACTCGTTACTCGTTACATCCTACACACGGAACTCCACTGTGTTGACATTTTTTTTATTCCAGATTTAATATATATATATATATATATATATATATATATATATATATATATATATATATATATATATATATATATATATATATATATATATATATATATATATATATATATATATATATATATTAAACAGGCCCCAAAAAATTTTCCGAAAATTGAGTAGCATACCCCCTAATATTGTTACTGTTTGCAAAAAAAAGCCCGCACACTGAATTTCATCCAAAAATAATCATATTTAGTGCTGCCGCCAGGCACCTGAAATGTGTTATAAAATGTCTTAAATGTCGAATTTCCACACCACCACATGGGGTAACGACAGCCGGCGCGTTTTTTTAACGTGGTATCCCCAGTAGGCGTAATCCACAAAGGTACACCTAATAATTACTCCAAAGGTGCCTTTCTCATTTCAGACTTTGTTGATTTTGAAAACACAGCTCTGTGCTTTTCTACGATCTGCAAGATATACTGCAGCTGCTCTTCATTTTTTGTAAGATGAGTGTTAAAGGACTGTAATAAAGCAACAGCCCTTTCAGCATTATCATTAACAACATTCATTTTTTCTACATAGTTTTTTGTCTTAATGTATTCATCATTTTTACTCCATTCTGAAGGATAGGATTGAAGAAATGATGTTTCGAGTGGCAACTTCTCGAAGAAAAGTTTGCTTTTTGAGGTAATGAAACTTGCCAGTGTGTGTTCTGAAACAACATTATCAGTATAATCAAGACTTATTCTGTTGGAAGGCCTTTCCACAGCTGACTTATCTAAAGCTTGAACCATTTGCAGCTTCATATCATTATTGACTTCATCGACAAGAATGCGTGAGGTACCAGCTCCTCGTTCAGGTACCACAAGTGCCGACAGAGAGCTTTTGCAGCAACTGCAGATACGTCTTTTTCGTCATAATCCTTAAGTTTCTGGAGAAATTGCAGGTCAGTTCTTGGTGATTGCGCACTAGGTGCTGCAAAAAAATTGCGCACATAGAAGATGACTGCAAACCGAACAAATTTTCAAGTCCAGTGAGTTCTCTTCTAGTCATTTTGATTTGACTCTGAAATAGTACCATTTTTATGGCATATAAAACTCGTGACATCCATCTTGCTCGATGTATGGCACCTGGTTTCACAAAATAAACTCCTTTATGAGGAACGTCTCCAAGAATTATAATAGTCAACTCCAAAAGTTCAGCATAATCTTTTCTTGGATGCATTTTCTTCAATTCCTGTTTGTAGAATGTAACAATTGCCTCTTTCTCTGGAATGCTCGATTTGGTAGTCTGATAATTGTCTTTATTTATTGTTTCCCAACTGGTCTGAAATCGTTTAAACAGCTGTGTCTCTGGTCCAGCAAGTGCTCCAAGGCACTTGTCAAATACATCCGAAATTATTATTTCATAAATATGATGTCGACAGGCCAGTTGAAGCAGTGATCACCCAAGCTTGGATTCTATTATAGTGCAGGCTCCTTGCTTATTACCAGTATTGCTGGCAGTGGTGTCAAAACACATGGCCTGTATATTATTTTCCAAGTTCCAATCTTCCAAACATTCAATTACAGCATTCGCAATATTAATGCCCTTTCCTGAACAAAGTTTTGGGACTGCTAAGAGTTTTGAATTACCTTCTGCTGATACTAGTATAAGTAACCTCTCTGTATTTCTGAAACCAGTGATATCTGGTAGAATTTTACCATCCCAATGTACAGTCAACGGTACATCTGTTGCAAACCTCTGTTTTATACCCTCAATTTTTTTTACGTAGAACGCTTCTTTCTCTCTGCAATGTACTTCTACTCAAAACAACGTCATCAACATCGACTCCAAGGGCATTAACAGTAGATGCCAACACCATAAAAGCACTACGATCACTTATTTTTGTCCTGTCCAGTGCCATTGCCACATCAGGTGTCACAATACGCTTTTTCTTGCACTGTCCACTAGATGAAGGTTTGGGTTCATCACTGTCGTGTGAATCAGTATTAGAGTTTGAAGTATCGCTAGTAGAACTTGAGCTAAATTCTACAACTACAAACATTTTCTTCTTCCTTATCTCTTCACGTTTTGTTTGCGCTTCCAATCTCTTCTCTCTTTTCCGTTTTCTAGCTTCTCTAGGAAGAGCTTTTCTATCAATTGTGCCTATGTAGCCACGTCTACCTTTTTCTCTTTGAGCTGCAAGAAATATTTTATCTTCCTCAACCGTCATTATTTGTAGTGCATCATTGTGAGCAATATCAAAAGGTCGTTTAAATTCTCCTTAAGCTCATTTTCACTTTTTGTTTGAGATGCATTCTGCTTGTGTAAGTTGCCAATTTCATTCGTCTGGCGGCAGCACTAAATATGTTTTAATCGTTCTGAAATTTCTTGTGCAAGGCTTTTCACAGTCTGAAGTAAAATGGAAGGGTATGCATTGTCAAAATACAAAATTATATATATATATATATATATATATATATATATATATTATTATTATATATATTCTATATATATATATATAAAAATATATATGTATATATTGTATAAATATATATATATATATATATATATATATATATATATATATATATATATATATATATATATATATATATATATATATCTTCTCTTCTTTATCTACCTCTTTTCCCCAAGACTGGGGGTAAGGTGTGTCATGCATCTTAAAAGAAAAGAGAGAAGTTAAAGAATATGACAAAAAGTCGAAAAAGAAAGCCCAAAGCCTTACCGCCCCCTCTGTACCATTAATTAATAAGAAACTCCTCACAGACAGAAAATCCACCCTAGAGCTTCACGGGACCGCGGCGGACCCTCACTAGTGGTAAATCGTCAATGTAAGGTTCACATCCCTTGGCCCAGTGGCGCCAAATCCATGCTCCGCATACAAACCCCGTCATTTACTCCTATTATGCACTTTTTTATTCTTGCCTCTGCCAAACTCATTTCTCTCCTTTCGACATTCGCCTACTGACTTAACGGTTTTTTTCTTCGGTCTCCAGCTGGTCGGTTCCCAACACACTCGCCACTATACATCCGCTTAACCAACTGGCTAATCGTTCATCCTTTCCACATGACCAAACCATCTCAACATACTTTCATTTATTCTCTCATTTAATTTCTTTTTCTTCACACTACACAACTCTCTAATAATGTTCATTCCTCATTTTATCAATTCTTCCTCACATCTAGCATGCCCCTAAGATTGTCCATCTGAACAATATTGAACTTTAAATCTATACTTCTTATTCCAGACCTCATAGTCTGACTACTATACAATAACACAGGTAACAACATACCTCATGTAAGACCTCCTAGCGCACTCAAGACTTTGTCCCTTTACATTCATTCCAATGATTATATATATATATATATATATATGAGGAGAGAGTATATATATATATATATATGTTATATATATATATATATAGCATATATATATATATATATATATATATATATATATAAGAGAGATATAGAGTAATTTCTAAGGACCAGCCTCAAAGTAGACAGACCTTTTAGGTAACAGACCCCGGAAACGATTTTGGACCAGGAACTTGAATAATGTTTTTAAGATTAGATGCGCTACGCTTAATATTGCGACGTATGGTGGAAAGGAGGAGGAGATCCTGGAGATGATGAGGGAAAGGAGAATCGACGTGATCTGAATGGCAGAAATACGAATGAGAGGAGAAGAGAGAGGAAGAGATATGGGAGGAGGATATGTATTGATATATAAAGGGGTAGAGGAGGGAATCAGAAAGCATGGAGTAGGCTTCATAATAGGGCCGAAGATGTCCCCGTTCATACAGACTATAGAAGTCTTACACGAAAGACTTATAAGATGCACTTTTAAAATCAAGGCAAAGAGGTACCACTTCTATCAGGTATATTCGCCGCAACAGGGACACATGGAAATGGTAGAAGACAGTTCATAAAGTTAGGAGAATGAAGACAGAAGAAGAGAGAGATGTACTGTTTCTGATTGAGATTTCATGCATGAGTGGGAAGGAGAGAGAGGGTGGAGACAATGGTAGGACAGTATGGAGAGGAGGTAAGGAATATTGAAGGAGAGATGCTGATAGATTTCTGTCTTGAGTAAGGGATTGAAGATCATGAATGGTTTTTTTCAACGAAGGGATTCACATAGGTTCGCAAGGTATAGATGGAATAATATCACAGGAGAATTCGATCAGAGATCTATTATAGACTATATAATATCATCTGATAGTAGGATAATTAGGAATGTTAAAGTAATACCTGGAGTAACAATGGATTCGGATCATAGATTGTTGATGATGGACCTGGTGGTGAAGGCAGAAAAGCTGCAGAATAAAGAAAAGAGAAATGTGATTAAAGTGGAATCACTGAAGGAATGTGACAAGAAAAGGGAATATATTAGAAAAATAAATGAAGACTTAGAACAATTAGAAGGAGTAGGAAAGATGGAGGAGATACAAGAAACGATAAGAAGGGTAGCGTAGGAGACTCTAGGCAAAAGATGGGTAGGAGGAACGAAGAAAAGACACAAAGTGGTGGACTGAAGAAGTGAAGGAGGCAATAAAGAGGAAAACGGTATTGATGAAAAAGTGGCTGAAAAATAGAACCGTACAAACAAGGGCTCAGTATGTGGAGGCAAGAAATGATGCAGAGAGAGTGAAAAGAAGAGTAAAAGAAGAGGCTGCAAAGAGAGAGGCGGAAGAAATGATGGAAGTGGGAAGGCAGAAAGGAAGAAGATTTTAGACTGGAAAAAACATATAGAGGATCAAAGAGGAAAGTGTGCAACATCAGGTATAAGCAGGGAGAGGTTTTGGTGAAATCAATAGACACAAACAGGAGATGGACGGAGTATTTCAGTGAACTGCTAAATGTGAATGAACAGGGGGAGGAGGAGGGAGAAGAGATGGTGGAGGGAGAGGAAGATGAGGAGGGGGAGGAGATAACTATGGAAGAATTAGAGGTGGCTCTGAAAGCGATGAAGAACGGTAAGGCACCGGGTGAAGATAGGATACCCATAGAATTGATAAAAGAGGGAGGAAAGAAAATGAAAGAAGAAATTTTGAAACTGTTTAATAGGTGTTGGAACGAGAGTGAAGTACCAGAAGGATGGGGAAAGTCAATTATAGTCCAATATATAAGGGAAAAGGAGATACAAAAGACTGCAAAACCTAAAGAATTTCCTTGTTGAACCATCTGGCAAAAACATATGAGAGAATGAGAAAAGGTTGAGAATAGTAGTAGAGCCCAGACTGGGGGAAGAGCAGCACGGATATAGAAAGAACAGAAACACGACGGATCTCTTGTTCGCTCTGAGAATTACGTTATAAAAGGTATGGGAATTCAACAAACGAGCATATATAGATTTCATAGATCTGAAGAAAGCTTTCGATTCAGTGACTAGAGAGAGACTTTGGAGAGTGCTGGAGAAAGAATATGCAGTGGGTAGAAAGTTGAGAGGAGCTCTGGAGAGTTTGCACAGGAATAGCAAATGTAATGTAAGAACAGAATATGAGAATAAGAAATGGTTCGAGTACATTGTTTAAACAAGGAAGCGTGTTGTCAATTTATCACCAATTTTGTTTGTATCGTATCTGGATGTAGTGATAAAGAAAGTGAGAGAAGAAATCGGAGATTTGGACGGTGATATGCGAATGACTTGGCGTGCTGGAGCGAAGAAGGAGACAGGTTGAGAGAGGTAGGAGCATATGGCCAACAGGCTGAGAGAGGCTGGCTTGACTACAAACGCAGAAAAGACGGATATCATGGCGGTCAGTAGAGAAGAAAGAGGAATAGAGTTGAGAATAGAGGTGGAGGGGACTGAGATAAAGACAGTGGAGAAATGTAAATATTTGGGTGGAGTATTTGGAAGAGAGGGAGGAAATGTACAAGAGATCATAAGTAGGATAGCTCAGTATGGGGAGCAGTAAGAGCAGTGTATCCCATACTGAAAGATAGACAAATGAGTGTGAAGGTGAAAAGGGTGATCTTTGAAGGTGTGTTAACACCGATTTTACTATATGGAGCAGAGACATGGAGTACAACAACAAGAGAGGATAGTAGAATACAGTCGGCGAAGATGTACGTTTTGAGAGCGATAATGGAAAAGACTAGAAGAGACAGACAGAAAAACGAAAGAATAAGGAAGGAGGTAGAGTGATAGCTATATTGAATAAGATGGATGCAGCTAGATTGAGGTAGTGGGGACACCTGGAGAGGATGCAAGAGGGGAGAGTAGCCAAAAAGAGATGGGAGTGGAGACCGGAGGAAACGAGATCAAGAGGAAGACCTAGGAGGAGATGGGAAAATTCGGTGGAGGACTCATTGAGAAGACATGGATTGCTGTCGATGCAGGAGCTGAGTTTCTTTGGGGGAAGATAGAGGAAAATTCAGAAGAGTGCGCTGGCCCTGCTGAGAGAGTCTTTACCCTTCGTGAGAAGGTGTGTAATTATATATATATATATATATATATATATATATATATATATATATATATATATATATATATATATATATATATATATATATATATATATATATATATATATATATATATATATATGGTCGTAGGCAGGACTTCATTTAGGGGGGCAAAGGTTGAGTGAGATATATATATATATATATATATATATATATATATATATGTGTGTGTGTATATGTGTATTGATATATATATATAGAGATATATATATATATATATAGGAATAGAAGATATATATATATATATATATATATATATATATATATATATATATATATATATATATATATATATATATATATGTGTGTGTGTGTACGCAGGATTTGACTTAGGAGCTAGCAAAGGTTGAGTGATTTATGTCCCTGCTCACACTGATCAATAGACGGCGTGGGTTGGTTAAACTCCAGATTTTTTCTTTTCAAAGGCTAATAAAAAATATAATAATATAAAAAAGTTATTTCGGTTATAAAAAAGTTATTTATAAAATAACAAGTCTGCAATAGTTGTAATTAAATATTTTTATGTGTCACGAGGTGAGTAAAAAAAAATACCTATTTGAGAAACGTAAAGTAATATTTATGGGGTTGGCGAGTACTGAGTCCTGAGTGGTAACTAATATTAAATCTAAACTAGCATTAGACGCCTTGGATTTTCAGCGAATTTCGCAATTATTTGGTTTCAATTGTTCTTTTTTTCTTTACTAATATTCTATGAATACTCATCCTAAGATAGTCCTATTAAGCTTCGACTTTGTTTTATTGTGTTTCTTAGCCAAGTATTTACTCTTCAAGGAGTGTTAAAAGACCCTTTTCATGGTACTTGTTAAACACTTGGGTGAAAACTAGTCTTTGAATTAATAGACAGGTTTTTTAATTTTGATGGAAAGGATACTTTTAATGACTAGTAAGTTCAAGTCTTTCAACTTTGCTTTTCCATTTTATCCAGCCACCTCCATGAATGTTCTTCAAAGACATTGAAATTGAATTTCTTGAAGAGTATATTTTAGTATTTCAACCAATTGCTGTTGCATTAGATAGGCTACAGGGTGATAAAAGCTGTTTTTATGGAACTTTGCTTCCAACATTGCTAGTGATTGAAAAAAAATTTAATCGCTTAAATACGTCTCTACTTAGATATGTTCATCCTCTTCTTACAGCATTAGCTTCAGGTTTCGAGAATAGATTTCTTCTTAGTTTGCATAGCTCGGCCAACACCGCAGTTCTGGCACTATTTCAACTATCCATTAAAATCTCAGCTGGTTTGCTATAACCCGAATATAATACCGAGGAAAATAGGAAAAAGTATCAGGAAATGCCAATCGTGGCTGTCAGAAATAAGGTTCAAGCAAATACATCTCAAGAGCCTAACGAAGTAATGGATTTGGCTGGAGGTAGCAGTCCAGATGACTTTTTTGAATACGAGAGTTTGTCATCTACATCACCATGAACTAAAAATAGAAGTGCTTAAATATTTACCTTACGGATAACGAAAGATCCCTAGAGTCACTTAATAGGTATCCCTGTGTTAAAAAAGTCTTTTTGCACTACAATACTCCACTACCTTCATCGGCCCTGTAGAAAGGTTATTCAGCTTTGCGGGTCACATTCACTCTCCAAAGAGATCCAAGCTATCTGATAATATGTTTGAAAGGCTAGTCATTCTTAAAGGTAATTCTTCATATTTGTAATGCTATTAATTAAGTTACTATAAATAAAATCCTTATGTCTTTCTTTTTTAATTTTATTTATGCTCTATATGGTTACAGAAAATTATTATCATTTATTAATAAGTGATTAACTATGTTTAAATAGATCATTATTATTACTATTATTATTATTATAATTACCAAACTTTACAATACATTATTACTGCCAATTTTTATTATTATTGTTATATCATTATTAATATTAATAATATCTACTCTTAATACTTTACATACCAATATAATATCAAACAATGTTGAAAGAAGATCAGCTAGCTAGGGTTCAAAGTGACGCACAATTAAGGTAATCTTCTACGTTTATTAATAAAATAAATTATAAAAAAATTTAAATATGGATAATATTGTATCACTAAATTCCATAAATGTATATCATTTATTGCACTAACTTTACATAATGAAACTTAAAATCAATAAAAATTTTAAAAATTGTATATTTCTATTATTTGGTCAATGATAGTAATGTAAATTGCAATTTAATTTTTGAAAAAAAGTTTAAAAACTGTTAGTTAATCCAATGATTTAATCTTCAGCAGTAAATATGTATGTGATCATGTACCAAAACTGTAAACTATTAATTAAGTCAGAAACTGACCGAAAGTAACGCGTTACATGTAACGGCGTTACATGTAACGAGTAACGGTAACGCTTCAAAGAATTTTAAAATGTAACGATGTAACGATAACGCTACCCCTTTTCTCTCAAGTAACGAGTAACGGTAACGCTAACCAATTTCATGTAACGATGCCCATCTCTGACCATGAAGATGGCCTGACATGGTAGCAGCTCCATCATAGGTTTGAGAAATTAATTTACTTTCACCTTTAATATTTTCTATGCAGCGAAAAACATGTAGAGCTAAAGCATCTGCTGAACGGTCAAGACTTACGTCTTTAAAACCAAGGAATCTTTCTACTATTTCGTTTTCTTTTGTAAGGTATCGTAAAACGGTAGATAACTGTGAAATATTTGATACGTCTGATGTCTCGTCTAAGAGAATTGCAATGAATTTCGCATCAGAAATTTCAGAATGGATTTCCCTAAGAATTACATTTTGAATTGATTCAATTAAATCATTTTGAATTCTGTTCGAAACTCCAGAGAAAATTGTCGCTGTTGATAGGTGATTTGCTAATTTTTCATCATACCGGCTCATCAACTTCAGAAGTTCTACATAATTTCCATGATTATTTGATTCATTTGTTTCATTATGGCCCCTAAAAGATAATTCTTGACAGCCTAGGAATATGACAGCATCTATTAACCTGCGAAGAATTTCTCTATTTCTAGCAACCTTTTCATTGTGTTGTTGGACGTAAAATCTTTTTTGTTCATCCAACATAACATCCACACGTACATTACCGAATGATTTGAGGAATAAATATGACTTTATATGTCACTGTGATCTTTCGTGCTTTTGCATGCTGATGTATAAATTATTTAAATCAGTGTATCCTCCCTCATTCCAAACAGATTTTTCTGATGAAAAAATCAAACAAGGCCAACAAAAAAGCCTATTTAATTTTGAACTCCCAGTCAACCATTTCTTTTTCTCATAAAGACATTCTTGAAAATGTCTTACAAAATTCTTTCCTTTGGTTTTTAGGTCTGGTAATGGTGGAGTTAATCTTCCGTTTTTAATAATTAATTTTTTTCTTCATAACTTCTCATACTAAATCTTGTTTTTAAAAGATCTTCAATAACACATTCTGCGGCATCCATTACTCTTATATTTTTTACAGTGCACACTATAATTTCTT
>JABUQX010119196.1:37500-42500 GCA_015478945.1 Trachelipus rathkii | reverse complement strand
TTATTATCTATCGATTGTTGTACTTTTCGTTTTTCTACTAATAAACCCTTAAAAACGTCGGTCGTTTGGCAAACATATAAGGTTTTTTATTTTGCTAAGATTTAGGGGGGGTCAAGTCCCCCCCCCTGCATACGCTTATATATATATATATATATATATATATATATATATATATATATTATATATATATATATATATATATATATATATATATATATATATATATATATATATATATATATATATATATATATATATATATATATATATATCGGTGCATAAGAAGAGTGGCACAAATCAAAATATATTATATTTTAGTTTCATTTGTCAACATCCTGAAAAATTCCCATTTCCTGAAACTTCCCATTTTTTTTAAATGTGTCACTCGGCCAGTCTCCAGATTCGGTGACACCTGTATCTCAAAAAACTTCGATAGCTACATAAAAACTGAATGCATTTTTGAAATCGGCGAATATTTTAATGGAGGAAACAAAAAAAATATTTTAATAATCCTTAATTACATTCTTAAATAAAATTAGTTAAAATAGCATCTCTCGCATGGCAGGAAAATATTAAGCTTGTTACCCATCAAAATATCGTTTAGTTTATATAATTTCGATGTTTCATGGATAACTTTAAAATCATGATTTTTAGATATAATTAACAAAAATTAATGTTTTTACAGTTGTTAAAATTATTTCACCAGCACTCACGGGTCGGGGGGTGCGGGGGGCAGAGCCCCCCGTAGATTACCCTTGTGTGTCATGCATTTACGTTAATAAAATAAAAAAAATAATATTTTTTTCATTGCATCTGATGAAGTCCTAATTTTCAAGATGTTTGCCGAGCCTAATATTAGGGGGATCATGTCTCTGAAATTTGGGGAAACGCGATTGTCGAACATCAAAACATTTTTAATTTTTTTTATTTTTTCTTTACTTATTTTATTTCTTATTTACTTTCTTGCATTAAAATGTTCTCTGATTTCAAAAATGTATTCAGTTTTCATGTAGCTATTGTAGTTTTTAAATTACAATTGTCACCTAATCTAGAGGCTGACCGTGTCACTCTTCTTGTGCAACGACAGTATGTACTGTATATGAAGAGGAACAAATATTAAATAAAATATAATGTTTTTATGTTTAATTAGAAACCTATGCTTCATATGTTTAAATACTAAAATACATTTCAAACTTTTATTTAAAAAGCTTTTAATACCTAATATTATTTATACCTAATAATAATAATAATAATAATAATAATAATAATAATAATAATAATAATAATAATAATAATAATAATAATAATAATAATAATAATAATAATAATAATAATAATAACAGAAATGCAAAGGGTAGTAATAATGGCATCATAATAATAATAATAATAATAATAATAATAATAATAATAATAATAATAATAATAATAATTAATAATAATAATAATAATAATAATAATAATAATAATAATAATAATAATAATAATAATAATAATAATAATAATAATAATAATAATAATAATAATAATAATAATATTAATACCTAATATTTTTTTTTGCTTATCAAATAGATAAGTGTGAAAATTTTTATTCGAATATTTAAGTAAATATATTACTATATTTTTCTTCCATATAGGAATATTTTGGTTTGAAATCTATAGCTATTTTAGTGTTGATTTCATTGTATTTGAACATACAGATTGTAATAGTTTTTTTCTTCATAAAACTGTTCTTCGATGAAGTTTTGAAGATATTTTTCTTCTCAGTAGAAATCTTCCAAAGTCGTTGGTTTTAATTCAATACAACTAATGCATATATAATTTACTAAGGGACTGCATTTGTAATAAAATAAATTAAAATTGTAAAAAGTTCAAGACTTAGATAAAATTTAGTACAAAATCCAAAGTAAGAAGGGGGAGGGGGGAGTGGAGAGGCAAAGAAAAACAAAGCGTAAGGAGACAAAATATTTAAAAATTATGAAAAATATGTAGAAATATTGAATAAAAAAAACTCATAATTCAAGGAGAATGACTATGTTTTAAGGTTATGCAGAATTTAAAATGTTAAAATATCCAACTAAACTAAATATTTTATGCGAGTCTGCATGAGCATTTTGATTTCCTCACAGTAGTAAATGGTAAATAAAACGGCAATATATTTTCATTCATTACAAGTATTTATTTGTATTTTGCTACAATTTAATTAATAAAATAGACATAATAAAGAAATATATTTAATTTTTTTTAACAGCTAACACCACTTATCACGGGCAAAGCCGTATTCAGGAAGGGGTGAACTCGATTTACCTCTGAGTAAGACGAAGCCAAACCTAGGGAGAGAATAGGTCACATTCTATATTTCTTATATAGGCCTATATTGCCTCTACCTCAATTGGAGAAGCGATTAAGATCTCTCTAACTTTAATTATGCTTTATATATCATTTATTTATTCTTTTTAGGCGCCAAAAAATGCGACTATTTTTTTTTTTAACTTTTTCATTAAATTCTCTAAAATTTATAGAATTTATGGTTTCTGTCATCATAATTATCAACTTTTATACGTGGAAATCTGCTATTACGTACAGTTTCACAATATATATATATATATATATATATATATATATATATATATATATATATATATATATATATATATATATATATATATATATATATATATATATATATATATATATATATATATATATATATATATATATATATATATATATTTATAAGAATAAAATAAAAACGAAATCCACTTTGAAGTCTGACCTGTTTAAAAAGATGCTTCAAAATAGGAGAATTATGTAAAAATATTTTTCATTTGATAGCCTGTAAAATTTCTAAATCGTCGCTTATGACCCTTTGTTCAAGATGATATTTAAGCTTTTGCTCTACACCATCAAATGATTTTATACTTAAAAAAAAAGCCCACACAGCACACACACACACACACACACACACACACACACACACACATGACACACACACACACACACACACACCACACACACACACACACGCACACACACACACACACACACACACACACACACACACACACACACACACACACACACACACACACACACACACACACACACACACAACTGAAAGAGTGGTTTAACAAATGTAGAATCTTCTTCAATACGATGTAAAATTAAAATGGGTTTGACAAAATTTCTCATCATAATAAATAGAGCAAGTATTTTAAAAATAACCTCTCCTTGATTTAATGAAACATTCTATTGCTAAATTTTAAATTCTTTATATGTGAATAAGCCGCCGACATCTTATCACTTTCTGACTCCTTGTGTGCTTTTTTTTTTTTTTTTTTAAATCTTTTTGACCTCTTTTGTACCGTTATCATTTTCATTGTTTAAATTTTATCTTTTTTTTCGAAAGTTTTCCTAAAGTATGTAAATAAATATTTAACCTATTTCCATTTGAATCTACAGAGTGGGTGTCACTTTTTTTTTTTTATTTTTATCCTTTGAAAACTTTCTACCTCTTCTTTCTCTTATTCCTACCCATTTTATTTAAATTATTATTAGAACTCTTATAGAGATAAATTCCAGTCTTCAAAGATAAAAGTTGAAAAACGAGTTTGATAAGCGTTCTCGAGTGTTTACCGGTTACCTTCTGCTCTTCCAATGACATTAGGCTAATACAATAACACACACACTCACACACCTACACACACTACGCACACACACACACACACACACACACACACACACACGAATACCTGCCAACTGGTGTTAGAGTCGTCAAGTTTGAATCAGCACATAGTCACAACTTTTAGCCATGAAAAGCTATAGATCAGTGTTAAGCAATGTACACACTGTGAATAAACCCCCACGCACAGTAATTATTTTTCTACCAAAATGTTTTAGTGTGCGTTTTAGACTAAGTGAAATGTGTTCCAAAATTTGATATATACATCTGCTGGTAAAGTGAGATTCTTAAAGTTTCTTTTTTGATTTAAATAAATATCAGTTAACATATGTAAACAATATGTAAGTAAACAAATGTAAATGTATTAATTTAATTTATCAAATAATTTAATTAATGTTTGAAAAACAAAAATAAAAATAGATGACAAATACATAATATATACAAACAAAATATTTAAATAATCTCTTTGATACTCATTAGCAAACCTGGATCCCAGACGAAAAATTGAATTAATTATAATTAATTTTGAATTAATACTTATAAGTGATCGGAAATTAAGAATAATAAAAAGGTTATAAAAATATAAATAGAATAATATATTAATCTCAGGTAATAATTAATTGAAATTATAGAGCTAACCATTGGTGTTGGTAAAAAAAAAAACCTGCAGGCCTAAGTTCCAGTTGTTTATATTACGTGTTCATTCTAGATCGAGACTAAGAATTAAATATTAAAATTGAACTTTGAGGGTAAATTCGCTAGCAAGTTGAGTTTGAAGATTTGCTGTTGAACTGGATATAGCATCTTATCTGTGAGGTATCTGAAGAATTTCTGATTTATAAAGAATACACTGTTCAGAGATGCTTGAAATGTCTACAATATATACCCTGGATTTAAAATCTTATCTGAAAGTGGACGAAATGAAATAAATCCTTCAGAAAACTAGAAGTTTTAGCCTTTCTTTAATTAAAACTATTTCAGAAAGGCTAGTTACTTTTTAGTTGAAAATATGTTGTTCTGGACAGAGCCTAAAATATCTGAAATGCTATCTGGAACTTTTAACCATATTTTTAAATAAATGCTTCAATTAATTAAAATAAGAGTTTTTAATAATTCTTTCATAGAAAAGTAGTAATAAAATTAATTTACTTTAACGTTTTCTAATTAAAGTTACTCTAATCAGATGTAATTTAATCAAAAGATCGTTGGTAACTTCTTGTTGGGAATATATTCGAAACATTGAGAATTAAGAAATAGTGCAATTTTCCCTTTGTAATTTTTTATATAGTAAATACGGTATACAAGTGAAAAAGCAATTAAC